>PVKS010002130.1:0-86584 GCA_004027875.1 Aplodontia rufa
CACGGATCTTCTATCTTATTTTGTTTTAATAGTTCCTTAATAAGAATGTAAACGTCATTAAGGCCCAGGATGCTGCCTGGCTAGCTCCTCCTGTGCCTGGAACAGTGCGGTGCTGGCACAGCCATGCCTTTTACAGGAGTGAATGACAGATGTCAGACCGCCCCGGGGTGGTGGCCCACGCCTGCGATCCCAGCTACTTGGGAGTCTGAGGCAGACCACAAGTTCAAGGCCAGCATGGGCAACTTAGCAAGACCCTGTCTCAAAATGAAAAATAGAAGGGACTGGGGATGTGGCTCGGTGATAGAGCACAGGTGGGTTTAATCCCCAGTATGGGATGAGGGAGAAAAAAAACAGAAAGAAAAATGAAGACCCTGATGGAAGCAACAACTGATCTTTACAGGGCCCCTGAATTCAACGCCAGATACTGAGTTAAGTGCTTTGTCTATGTGTAATTCATGCACCAACCCTTATCTCACCTTCCTGAGGCTCAGAGAGGTGGAGTCATTGGCCCCAGGTCACACAGCTAGCCAGTAGGCAGAGCAGTATGGGAATCAGGATCAGTCTGATCTAGCTACTGGTAATGGTCTGCGCCCCAGTCAGTGTTCCTGTTGGGGAAAAGAGCGCAGTCCCCCAGGTAGAGGAATCTCAGCCAGCCATCCTGCGGCAGCCTCCGCAGGCTGCTGGGTGTGGGATGCCATCGCCGTGGAGAGTCCTGGGCCATGTGAGTGGGCGCAGGAGGAATGCTTGTAAACTCCTCCGCCTCTTGGATCAGAACGACTCCTCACGACTCGCCTTTGTGATCGCGGGTGCCTGGGGCCGTCTGCAGGCTGTCAGTGTGGCCTCCTGTGTCAGCAGGTCTGCTGCTCTTCAACGGTGGGACTTAGGGCTAGGTGGCCTCAGTGTCTGAGACTCGGTTTCCCCCACAAGAACCACAGTGCACAGAGGTGTCTATGGGCAGGCTCTGTTCTAGAGGCTTCTGTGTGTCTGGTTCAGCCTCTCGAGTCCTAAAACATCAGACATCAGTTCTAACGCTCCCTTTGGAGGTCCAGAGCAGGACAGTAACCTCTCCAAAGAGGCACAGTAAGCATCTAAACCAAGCCCAGTGCTCCCTGGCTGAGGGGGTCTAATGGGTCAGCATGGGGAAGCTGCTTGCCCAGGCTTGTTTTCACATCCCTGTGCTGGCGGGAGGGTACAGTCCGGGGTTTCCCTCTGAGACCTAATGTTTATGAGGTGGCCCTGGTGGCACAGTGGTGCACTCTGGGCTTGATTGTCTGGCCCTAGAGTCCTGGCCAGGACAGTTGGGCCTTCAGGACACAGGGTCAAGACTGGCCCTGAGAATCTCCACAGAGACCTTGACCAGGACTTTTGAGGGACCGTTCCTCCCTGCAAGAGGCACGGAGACTGGTGGGAGGAAGGGGGCAGCCATCCTGGTGGCTCTGTGTGCAGATATGAGGGCTGCTGGGCTCGGGCAGGGCAGGTCCTGACAGCAGTGATGCCCCTCACAGGGTGGTCGAGCGTTCTTCCGGTCCACCCATGTGCTGGCGACCCTCCCAGCCCTGCTCCCTGTCTCACACTCTCTGGGTTTCGAAGGCATGGGTGGCGTGTAGCACGACTGGCCACAGAGGGTCCGTCCCTCCTGATTCTGTGTGGTTGAAGAACACCTGGGAGCAGAGAGGGGGGCCTAGGGATCGCCGAGCCTTCTCGTTTCTGCAGGCACTGGGGAGTGCTCACTGGTGGGCAGACGGGCAGTGCTGAGCGAGACATCTGCAGGCCTCACACGGTTTCTTCCCCCCACAGGGATACAAGGGCTATCCTGGACCAGCAGGGCACCCCGGAGAACAGGTGAGGCCTCCCCCTACTTCCAGCCCCTCCCTGCCTCTGGCCCCAGAGCCAGGCTGCTCAGCCCCACCCCATCCCACCCGGCTCCCCCAGCGGCATCTCCCTGACCGAGCCAGAGTCCACGCCAGCCTGGGGTTGGCACGAGCCACTCAACTCCGGTTAGGGCCATGAATAGCTGGCCTGTTCCAGGCGATGTTAGGGGATATTATCCACGCCACCACGGGGTTTGCAGGAATTTTGGCCACCACGGCCCAAGTCAAACAGCGCTGCCAGTGTGGGGGAGCCAGCCAGGCCATCTCACCTCCGGAGTTTTCCTTTTCCTGGGCTGCGCAGAGGAGTTTGTCCTTCAGAGCTGGTCTGACCGGTTTTTGCAGAGGGGTGGGCTTGGGGGCCCAGCAGGCCCCTGCTGGGATTTCATCTCACATTCCTGCCCTTGTCCTGTCCCCTGTCAGCCCCAGCCTCCCCCAGGCCCACTGCTGAGCAAGGCCTGCCTTTCCCATACCTTTCTCTCTGTTCCTTTGCAGGGGCCGCCAGGACCTGAGGGCAGCCCAGGGGCCAAAGGTTACCCTGGCAGGCAGGTGCAGTATATGGCTTCTGGAAGCTTTGTGGCCATGGTGGAGATGGCCGTGGGTACCCCAGGCACAGGGAGGCTGTGGGCTGAGGGCCACGGAGCTGCAGTGGCTGGATGGGGCCTCAGGAAAGGGCTGTCCAGGAGCTGGACCATTGTGCCTCTCTTCATAGGCAGCAGGGATGGATGCTCAGCGAGAGGAGCTGAGGTCAGCCGTGGGGCTCCAGAAGCTCAATCTCCGCACTGAGGGGGGCGGGCAGGACCCCTTGGGAAGGGGGCAGCAGGCAGGGCCCCTCCATACCTCCTTGCCTTTCTGTCTTTTGTATTTCAGGGCTTACCTGGGCCCGTAGGAGACCCTGGCCCCAAAGGCAGCCGGGTAAGTGGTGCTTGCGGGCACCATGCAGGTGGGCCTGGGGGGCATCCCTGTTCTCCAGTGGGCTTGATGGGAGCTCAAGCTATAAGCGGGGCCTGGGGGCTGGGGCTGAGGATCTCCCACCTGGTCACTTCCTGGAGAATGAGGTAGCAGGAGGGCTAGGCGATGGGGCACCCTGAGCTAGAGGAGCTGCTAGGTCCCACGCCTGGCAGTCCAGGCGGCCACGGCCCTGCAGGGCTCAGTCATGCTCCAGCTGCAGAGGGCCATTTGCTTTTGATCATCCCAAGTGACCAGGGAGCCTGAGATAGGGTCACTTGCAGTGCCTGTCGCAGGATCCTCAGAGGCTGCCCTCCTTCCCGACCGTGGGCTGGGGACCTCCCTTAGTGGAGGGCAGTGGTGTCCCATGGGGGGTGCTGCCCAGGCCTGGAGGCCATGGAACATCCAGATAACCCCGAGGAAGCGAACCTGAGCAACCACCAGCCTCAGTTTACCTGTTGTTTCACTGGTGCGTGGTGTGGGGATGCCAGCTGGGGGCTCCCATGCAGGCTCTGGGGAGGCGGAGAAGGTTCTGGGTGAGTGGAATGGGTACATGGAGTTGACTGACAGACAATCTGGCTGAGTCCTCTCTTCTGCCTGCAAGGAAATTGGGGACATGGGGACCCAGACTGCACCACGCGCCCAAGGTGGAGCGGGGTGGGGACCCGGTGTTCTGAGGACGGGCTCGCTGCCTCTTGGAACACTCAGCAAGTGGATCACCCAGCCCTTGCTGGGGCAGGTGGTGTGTGACGTGTCCTCTGCTCCCTGGCAGGAGGGAGAGGTCAAAATGACCAAGGTCTCGGCCCAGAGCAGGAGGTAGGCACATGGCGGGTAGGCAAGTTCCCAGGACTCCATTATGATACTCGGGGCCTGAGAGGCTCCTGTCCTGGGGTGCTGGGTCTCCCTTCCTTTATCCAGCTGTGCTTGTGAGCTGTGACCTCAGAGGGGCTTTCTAGGCCCAGAAAGAAAGGTCTCAGCTCTGAGTCCCCACCTGCCATCTGAGGACAGTCATCTAGAGACATGTTGAGGCCACACGTGTGGAGAGGGCCTGTCTGGGCCCGGCCCCCCTGTCCCAGGGCCCATGGCAGCCCAGGGAAGCTGCCTTCCAGCCCCGGCCACTGCTGGCCTTGTGTTAATCATGGAGGCGAAACGCAGCTCAGGCTTTGGAGTCCTGGCAGCAGACTGTGAGACCCTCTGCCATTCGCCAGCCATGCACTGGATAAGTCACTGGCCCTCCCTGAGTCCTTTCCCCACCCGGAAATCCGGGAAACAAGCCCCTCTTAGAGGAGTAGGGAAATACCACTCTTCAGAATTATGAACTGTAATCGTGCTACGTGCACAGGAGGAGGCTCAGTGGCCTTCCTTCAGTGGAAGGGAGTGTAGCAGAGTGTTTAGGACCAAGGCCCAGGAGTCACATGACTTCAGTTCAGCTGCCAGTTTTTCCACATTCCAGCTGTGTGACTCTGGACTAGTCACTTCACCTCTCTGAGCCTCCATGTTCTCGCCTCTAGAGTGTGCTGGCTACTAATACCTGCATCCTGAGGTGCGGTGAGGACGCAGTAAGCGCTGTAATGCGTGCACAGCATTCAAAGCTAGGCCTGCTGCATAGTTGTGCTCCATAAATGTTAATTTCTGTTGCAGTTAGCATTAAATCATTCCAGGAACACCTAGAGAGTGCAGCTGGTGGTACGAACCGCGGGCTAGAAACCTGCCCTGGGGAAGCTCCCAGGCTAACGAGGAAGGGAGTCCGTGGGAGACGCTGCTAACAGGGTGCACGTGGGACACGGGGTGAGGATCGGATGCTGTCCAGGGTAGAGAGCATTCGAGGTGGGCTTAGCTTTGGCTGTGCAGTCAGCAGGGTGGGAGGGGCATCCCTGTAGAGGGGACAGAGGTGAAAGAGCCAGAGCTCTCCATGGAGGTGGCCCAGGGATTGGGGTCAGCTGCACCCAGGTGATCCCTGGGCTGACCAGGAATTTGCTCGTCTGTGTTGCTTTGTCTCCAGAGCCAAGTGGGAGGGAGATGACAGCCAGTGTACAGGGTCCTCGTGAGAGTGGAAAGCAATCACTCACGTGCCTGGCAGGAAGCCAGCACAGCACGCTGGCCGCCACCGCCACGGCTGGCACTCGGGTGGCTGGGTGGACAGGAGCCTCTCTCCAGGCCTCTGAGGCCCAGGAGGAGCGCAGCAGGAGCCTGGGCACCCCCGGAGCGGGCAGGCTGCAGCACCTAAGCGCACAGACTTCGTCCCGCAGGTCCCGGAGCCCTACAGCATGGGGCGGGTCCCCGCGCCCGCCCTTCCCTGGCGTGAGGGTATGTGCCTTTGGACTACATCGTGGAAGCCGGCACCATGCAGTCCGTGGGCATATACACTTGCCTCAAGGCCTGTGTCGTCGGACCACCACCGGAGCCACCCAGCTGCCAGCGACGAGGAGGAGCGGGGAGGGCGGGCAGCGAAGGGGCCTGGGACGCTGGTTGCGGCACCGCCTCCCTGCCCCTCTGACCCCGTCTGCTTTTTCCTAGGGCTACATTGGACTCCCAGGGCTCTTCGGCCTGCCAGGGTCCGATGGAGAGCGGGTAAGTGTGCTTCTGTGGCCTGCACCCTGCACCCACCCTCTACTGATGGAAAACAGCCCAGGGAGGTCACAGGAGACTTCCTGGAGGAGGCGCCCACAGGTGCCTGGTCAGGAACCTCCATAGCCTGGCGATGTGAGCCATTGGCACAAAGTGCCAAGTGGGAGGGCGAGAGCAGAGGCGAGCCTGGAGGGGGCCCAAGCGAGGTTATGGGGGACTCAGGGACCGAGGTCAGGAAAGGGTCTATTCTAGGAGCCTCTTCTGGGCTTCCAACAACTGAGAAGCAGACCCACTTCCTACTCTGGATCAGAGGCCTGCGAACTCTGGCCCACTGTCTCTTATTGTCAATAAAGTTATATTGAGCGCAGCCTGGCCGCTTTCCCACTCCACTGGCAGAGCCAAGCAGTTCTGACAAAGACCAGATGACCTGCAGAGCCAAACAAGTTTCACTTCTGCCCTTCGTGCAGTGAGCACTCACTCTGCCTTAGGCAGCCGGGTCCCTTCACTGGAGAAAGGAGAGACTGGGTTGGGGGAGGGGCTGGAGACTGGCGGCAGCTATTCCAGGGGTCCAAGGACAGGATAATGGTGGCCACCCCTGGGTGGGGACAGTGGAGCTGGGTGTTGGGGCAAAGTGAGGGCAGGGTGGCTGGGAGGTCTCTGGCTTGCACGGAGGCCCACACAAGGCTGGGTAATGCTCTCTGGGGAAGTGGTGGGTGTGACTTCAAGGTGGCCAGGGCTGCTAAGGTTCCCTAGAATGGCTTGTCCTTGCAGCCAAGTGTCTGCATCAGGCGAGTCTGGGGATGAGGCTGGGGCCCCGCCTTGATGTCCTTTAGAGGCTCCTGGGACTGTGGCCTCAGGTTCCTGCCTGGCCCCTTCCTGCCTGAGTCCATATTTGCGACCTCGGCTGTCAACTTGTCAGTGGGAACAGGCAGCCTCAGGAAGGCAGAAGGAGCCATCACTAAGCATCAGCTGAGGGGTTGGGGATTTAGCTCAGTGGCAGAGCGCTTGCCTAGCACGGGCAAGGCCCCGAGTTCAATCCTCAGCCCTGAAAAAAGAAAAAGAAAAAGAAAAAGAAAAGCCTCATCTGAGCACCAGGAGCCCGGGGGCTCTCTCCTGCCGTTTACCCAGGCAAGGTCAGGGCAGCCCCTGTCCTGCCGAGAGTGGGGGCCCATGCACGTGTAAGTGGTGTCACCGTGTACCTGACGTGTATTCCGGGTCCTCTGTCACCTCCTGCCGTGGTGTGGGGCAATCCCGGCTGTCCCCTGCTGCAGTCCTGTCCTGACCTGTCCCCTGTCTTTCCCCCCACAGGGTCTGCCTGGCGTTCCTGGCAAGAGGGGCAAGAGGGGTAGGCCGGTAAAGATTTTCCGTGTCTATTACGCAGACCCTATGGGTGACCCCACCCCCGCTGGCCGCGCTGCCCTGTCCACTCACGCCTGGCGCTCTGTGCTTCTGTCTGCTTGGCCAAGCTCTGCTTTGAGTGTCTGGGGCCCGAGTCCCGTTGCCAGAACGCTGAGTGGCCGCGCCTGGCCACGGCTCCGGGCTGCTCTGGGGTGGGTCCTCTCTCGCTATGTGCAGCTCCTGGGTGCAGCGACAGGGGGGGTCTTCCGTCTGGGGTGTTTGTGTCTGTGGGGCCTCCCGGGCGGGGTAGACCAGGCCAGACCACGGTGCCTGCTCCATCTCGGAGCGCTCGGTGCCCACATTGCCTTGGGGTAGCCTGTCCGCTTTCTCTCACGCACACACAATCTGAAGGAAGTGGGGTGTGGGTAGGCCCACATGGGCATGGCCCCAAGAAGGGCTCAGTCCACCTGGTTCATGCCTTTCCACTGGGGTTGGAACTTGTTTCTTCTTCTTGCTCTGGCATCGTCAGGGCATGAGGGAAAAGCCAAGGACAGAGAGGTTAAGTAGTATTCCCGAGGTTGCACAGCAAGCAAACAATGGCGCTAAACTTCTAGCTCAGTTGGTGGCTTGACCCCAAGGTCTCAGATCTCTCAGAGTCACTACTTGATGCTAATAGTGTAGATTTCCTAGAGTCTTCACATGGCAGGAAGTCATTTATTCCAGTTATTTCATTATTCATGAGGGGAAACTGAGGCACAGAGGCAGAGTGCTCTAAGGTCCATCTGCTGGGAGGACAGACCCAGGAGTGTCACTAGGTGCCCTTCTGTCAGGCCTGGCGTGTGTGTGGCTGAGGCTCCGCTGCTGTCCCACAGGTTGACCCCTGGATCAGAGCCATGGTCAGTCTAGTCTGGGCTTCCTGTTGCTTGTGGTTGAGGGAAGGGACTAGACAGCGGGCCAGGAGCACTTGGGGACGCTCGGAAGGCGCTGTCTGTGACTCTGGTTGGTGGGCATGTCGTTACGTGTTGCAGCGTGTGGAGCTGGGCCCTCTGGGGGAGTCAAGGAGGCTGCAAAGGAAAGGAGGATCCAGCCCTGCCTCCAGGGGCTGCGGCCGCAGGTCCCCACCATCAGACTCAAACCTGTGGATGCCTGACAGCCACTCTGCTCTGAGGTCTAGATGTGGGCGCAGAGCAGCAGTTGACCTCTGGCCTCCGGCCCAGCCCTGGGGTCTGAGTGGGCTGGGCTGGGTCTGCTGCCAGGCAGAGGCAAGGAGCTCATCCCCTCGGGGAGCAGCATCCAAGACGAAGCTCCCACTCCCTGGGGTGGATGGACGGGGATCGTTGAATAGGGAAACAGCAGGAAGAATGACGAACTGGGTGTCGGACGGTGTGGCTGCAGAGAGCAGGACAGGGACAGTGCGTGCGTGGAGCGTGGGCTGTGGGCTGAGTTGGTCTGGCAGGCCCATGCCTCGCGAGACACCTGAATGAGGTGAAGGTGGGAGCCAGGTGGCTTTCCAGGGAAGGCATTCAGGTGACAGCAGGTGCCTGGGACAGGAGCAGGCTTGGCTCAAGCTTTCTGAACTGCGGTTTTCTCATCTGAGAAAGAAGGACACTGTGTCCAGCACTTGGAACTCTTGAATTTGTCTCATAGCAGCTGCTCCTAAATAATAGCATCACCCCTACCTGTAGTCCAGGATGGCCGAGGGGCTGGCTGCCTGGCTTGTGTGGCTGGAGGGCATTGCTATCACCTTCTCTGGGCCAGCTTCCCATGCCTGCAAGCAAACGTGCCGTGGACAGGTTTGGCCTTAGGGCCAAGGCCATGCCCTGCTCCGGGTGCAGGTGATGTGCAATCTGACCCACCCCATCCGTGTTGAAGCAGGCCACTCACCCATTTCGAGTCAACAAGGATTTATTGAGCACCCACTGTATACCAGGTGGCAGCACTGGGCCAAAATGACAAAACCTTCTGTCTTGGAGCTTAAATTTTAAGGGTAGGGACCATCAACAAACAGGAAAAAGAACGCAGAGCGTTGAGTTGTGGCCCTCAGTACATTTAGGTAAAGGGAGGCCGTGTTCGATGAGGCCCTTGGTGTGAACCCCATGATTTCCCAAAAGAACCTTTACGATGAGATTGATGTTCCCTGTTATCCAGATAAGGAAACCAAGGCTCAGACTGGCAAAGCCACCTGTGCAGAGGTCCTCTGAGACCCCAGACTCGGCCCCTGCAGCTGACGGATCGTCTCTGCTTCCTGCTCCTGGCCTTTGCCCCCTCAGATCAGCCCCCACCCTATGATGGGAGTGTGATCGGCACCAGCACCGGGGTGGCAGACATGGGTGAGAGGTTGCGAACCTCTGCAGCCAGGCAGTCCTGTGCCCTTGTAGCACCCTTGAGAGCTGAGGAATGCCGTTGACTCTGGGCCTGCCAGCGTGGCCAAGGTCCGCCAGCTGTGAGTTAGTGTATGCCTGACTCAGCCACCCACCTGCTGCGTCCTGTGTGCTGCCTCCGCCTCCGCCCGATCTGCCCCTGGGCCCACACCCTTCCTGAGCGGACTGGGCCCTGCCCTCCGTGGCTGGCACTCCCAGCCCATCCTGGGAATGGCTTTGCCTCCACGCCAATCATGGGGCTAGGTGACTTCCATGTGCCCAGCTAGGCAGCAGCAGCAGTAGAAGGAGCTGAATTCCTCTGTGGCATCGCAGTGGCCTCGTTTCTGGACAGGCTAGTGAAGATCATTTCTGCAGCAGGAAGAACCTCTGTCCCCTGCACACATGCTCCTCGGGATGTGATTTGGAAGGAGGCTGTGTGAGAAAGAGTGAAGGTTGAGGATCATTAGAGCCGTGGGAACCTTAGTGACTGCCTGGCTCTGCTTTTTCAGACAGATAAGCAGACATAGCCCAGAGAGGGCAAGTAACTTGTGGAAGGTGACAGAGCAAGTTGGTGGTAGAATTAGAACTTGAACTCAGGACCCTGCTTGCTAGTACGGGGAACTCTCCACACAGCTCCCTCTTCTCTGCTCACATTTTTAACCTCCAAGGAAAACTTAGTCTACAGTTCTCATCCCCTCTCGTCTCCTGCTAGAAAGTGAAGGTGTCGTGTTTTCTGAGGAGGGGTCTGAATATAAGATGTTACTGGCCTGCCTGAGGTTAAAGGGCTGCTCCTGGCCTTTCCCAACTTGTTGGGGATGTGGCTCAGGGCCACTCCGGGTGGAAGACTGAGCCATGCCTTCCAGCCAGGGTCCTCACGGGGGCTGGGGAGATGCTGCAGTGGGTCCCCTGGTCTCTGAAGCTATGCTGGAGCCTGCTAGGAGGCCTGGCCAGGACGCTGCCACTACAGCTCCCCTCACGACCCCTGCCAGGCCTGGCGAGGCTGGTCACAGGCAGTCAGTAGGGCTGAGGCTGGGGCACGAGGGCCCAGTCCTGGCTTGGGGACGACTGGAAGTTGCCCAAGGATGCACAGCTGTCTGGAGCCGGACAGGGCTTTGAACCCCGGGTGTTTTGGCTTCAAGCCCAGAGCTCTTTCCAGTTCTCAGGCTACAGGGAGCAGGGAGCCAAGTGACAGAGCTAGTGTTCCAAACAGAGAGACAGGTCCCTGTGGGCTAGGGTTCTAGTGTGGTGATGCTGAGTGGACGTATGGCCTCCATGTCCCACATGTGAGCCAAAGCTGTTGTGGCCTCTGGGAGCCTGGTGGGAACTCCCCTGACCCTCTCCTCCTCCTTCCCTGAGGTGACATTATCACCAGTGGTCTCCTAATGGACTTCAGCATTGTGAGGAAAGGATGTGGGGGGGCTTTAGGGGGTCTTTCCATGTCAGCACACTTGGGGATGCATGCCTCTTCTGGAAGGGAGGGGTTACTTTAAGTGCAGTAGGAAGGATGCAGGTCAGACTCGGGCAGGACCTTCTGGCCTGGAGGATTTATACCTTGTAAGGAGGTTTCTGAGATCTTTCTTCAGGCTCCTTCTAGAGGTTATTAATTATCCTCAGTGTCAGTACCAACCCTAACTAGCTGAATGATGCCACACTAGGGTTTACCAGGGACTGGACTATCATCAGTCTCTGTCCTCTCCTCAGCCGGCCCTGCCAGGTGACCACTGCCAGGCCAGCAAGCTGAGCCTTAGGGGCGCTAGCAGGACTTCTGGTTCTGGATGCTCCTATGTCCCAGCCTTGGAGCAGACGGTCGGATCAACCCTGCCTGGAGGCAGGAGAATAGCTGAGATGGCCTTGAGAGGGCTCCTCTGCCCTTGGCGTCCTGCTATGGATGGGGTCACAAATGTCGCGGTCCTTATCCCTGTTCCTGTGAGCGTGCACACTCTCAGCCCCAGCTTAGCTGTCTCCTCCTGGGCCTGGCTCTCCTCAAAGGACCAAGCACTCAGTTCCCAGAGAGGCCTGACCTGGGGAAGTGGAGGGACCACGTGGCTGGGGCCCGGCAGGGAGCCGAGCTCATTCCTTGGGCCTTGGGCCAGCTGGCTGCAGCCAGGACTTGGGCCTGCAGGCTTGTGGTCACCTCCCCCAGGGGCAGCAGGTGGGGATGCATGGGGCTGGGCGTCCAGCTTGCTGCCACCTCTCTGAGGTCCCAAGGGGCTGAGCATCAGAGACACTGGGTGACTGCTGGAGATGGGCCACTCCCCTAGGGAGCGGGGGACTGAGGGGAGCCAGTAGAGGGATGGGCTTCCAGGCCCCAGTTTCCCCACTGGTGTAGCCCTTCCATCTTGGCCTGTCTATGATTGTTCCAGCACCTTCATAACACTGCCCTCTCCCAGCCATGTGGTAATTATACACCTGATTCCCAGGGGGTACCACTTGTGGCCACAGAGGGTGGGTAGTGTGTGACCAAGCAGAAGCAGTCCTCGGCAGTGGTCCTGTCCTTCCTCCTGGTGTGTGAGCCCGCGGCTATGATGAGCATTTGAGAGACCCAGGCTGGCTCTAGTCCAGCCTTGTAGAGAACAGGTCCTGGGGGTGCAGACCACCCAGGCTCAAATCCCAGCCTGCTATTCCACAGCTGGGTGGCGTTGGGCAAGTTTCCTAACTTCTCTGGATCTGTTTCTTCGCCTCTAAAATGGGTCTGTTGGGAGGTCGCACTGATGAAGTTTGCTGTTTGCCCTTGGGCTGCATCTTGTCAGTGAAGGGACTCCCTTTGGGATTTTGTCTTGAGATCCTGAGTCCCTCCCTGGCTCCTGCTTTGGAGACCACCTTCATGTTGCTGCTACCTGACATATGTCCCGAGCTACTGTGTCCCTATTGTACAGCAGGCAAAGCAGACTCAGAGAGGTCAGGGAGCAGGACTGGCGTGGGGGAGGCTGGCCCGGCATCTGGATCCGAGACAGTGCTGTCCTTGGGCCACCGGAGCCACGTGAGTGCAGGCAAGGGGCGGAGACCCTCCCGGTGCAGCTGGCTGTGAACTCTTTACCTTCAGGAAGTGCCCCTGACCACAGCCGGCTTGGCCGATGCCTCCTGACCCTGGAGGTTGGTGTGAGAAATAGGGGTTGACTTGGGGGAGCTGCAACTTCCCAGGGGAGACCCCAAGGATGTGGGAAGAGGCAGCTCTAGTGGGGTCACCTGTGTCCCCACACCCCAGCAGCTTCTGTGAGCCACACGTGGCCTGCACACGGTCATAGCAACTTGAGAGTCCAGGGAGGTGGAACTCGGTTCAGCTCTGCCACAAGCTGCCGGCTGGCCTTGGCCAAGTGACATTTCCTGTCTGAGCCTCAGCTTCCCCATCTGTTAAATGGAACAGGGGAGATCTGCCGCAGCCTGGTGCCCTCCTTCCCTCCTCACTATGTCTGAATGAGGCCTTCTGGGCGTGGGGGTGAACGTGGACCCCGTCCTTCAGCTACGAGCGCTCTGACGGAGGATGCTTTTGGGCGCGCCCAGACAGACGCATGTCCAGGTCACTTTGTTCAGGCACCAGCGACTGCGTGTGAGCAGTTTGGGTTCTGTTTTCGGATTGGTCTTTTGGGTAGGTCTGCTTGCTAGATTCCTCCAGTCGTGTTGGAAAGGAAAGCGGGGTTCCCCCCGCGAGAAGAATCTGTGTTGAACAGCTCCGCATTCCCTTAGGAAAATATGTGCTTTGTTTTTTATTAAATTTCCCTGGAAAAACAAATGATTGGAGTTCGAGGAGGTGGAGGGGACAGGTTTCCCCAAACACCAGGCTGGAGGACTCTCCCCTTTTGAAGCTCTCCTGGCCCCAGAGGTGTCCCCACAGTGTTTTTCCAGCTGCCTGGCTCCCCAGGGAGCATGGAGTGGCCTCCAGAGAGGGGTCAGAGTGGGCCCACAGGTGGTGGCCCAGCCATCCGAGCTGCTCAGGCTCCCCTGGGGAGGCCGCGCTGTTCATCAGCAGCCTGACTTGTGTGGCCTTGTTGTTATTTCATACCAGGGGTTGAACCCAGGGGCCCTTAACCACTGAGCAACCTCCCCAGCCTATTTATTTATTTAGAGCCAGGGCCTTGCTAAGTTGCTCAGGGCCTCACTAAGTTGCTGAGGCTGGCTCTGAACTTGGGATCCTCCTGCCTCAGCCTCCCGAGTGCTGGAATGACAGGTGTGTGCCACCGCACCCAGCCTTGACGCTTACCCTTTTACAACCTTGTTTTTTGTTTTGTTTTTGTTTTAAAGAGAGAGGGACAGTGAGAGAGAGAGAGAGAGAGAGAGAGAGTCTCAATTTATTGAGTTTTTCACGTGGCTTTCGTTGCTCAGACACTTCCTTGTGTACGGGGTGCTGGGGTTCGAATCCACATTCTTGTGTACATCAGGCAAGTGCCATAACCGCTGAGCCACCGCTCCAGCTCCTACAACCTTATTTGATCTGTAAAAGAGGGACCCTGGTTCCACAGGGTGGCTTTCGAAGGACACATTATCATCACAGAAGATCTGAGTTGGGGAATGCCACAGAGGCCTTCCTGTCTGTGACCAGGAAGGAAACTGAGGAACATGGGGAGGGTACTGGCAAAACCCTCAGCCAGCAACTGCTGTACGCCTGGATCTGGCTTTCTGACTCCCAGTTCGTGTCCTTTCCGCTTTATTGGGTCCAGGTCCCAGATTAGAGGGTTGGAGTTGGTGCTGGGTTTTTTTGTTTGTTTGTTTTGTTTTTGTTTTTGTTTGTTTTAGAGACTCTGAGTGGAAAAGAATAGGGCCACCTGGCTGGGGCCCCTCCATGGTGGCCTGGCCCTGAGAAGTTGTGTATGCGTGGGTGTTTGCCATGGCAGGGGGTGACCTCAGAATCCTGCTGCCTCCCAGATGGAAGGAATGCAACTGCTCAGACCTTGTCCCGGTGTCCCCTGGCTGCGGGGATCAAAGCCATCTGCAGATTCAAATGCTAACTTACAGATGTTTGTTTTCTCATGCCCCCAGGGGTTCCCTGGAGACTTTGGGGAAAGAGGGCCCCCCGGACTCGATGGAAACCCTGTAAGTATTGGGAATAGGAAAGAGATTCAGAGGGGGCACACAGCAAATTTTAGGAGCCCAAACTCTGGGGGTCAAAGAGACCTGGGTTAAATCCCAGCCCTGTGACCTACTACCTGGCTGTCCTTAGACAAATTTCTCTCAACCCTGTCCTCCTGTACTGTGGATGTCCTGTGATGCCCCCCAGGAGAGTCCAGCCCATTTGGCCCCTGGACCCAAAACCCCAGGCTGCACCCCCTCCCCTGGGCCTAGGAAGGTTCCTGGGTCCCTCCCCACCGGAGAGGCCCCAGCTCTGCCACCTTATAAGAAGCAGCAATGTTTATGGCCACAGCAGCCTGAGAAAGCAAACGGTTTGCAGGCCCTCTCTGGAAAGATGAGCCACGTCCTGCAGGAATCTGTTTATAGAGTTTGTAAATAATCCGGGACCAGCTCTGACCCACGGAAGAGCCAGGTCAGCCTGCCCTGGGGAGCCGAGTTTACTCTTCCCTGTCGGGGAAGGCTCCGGGCACAGATGGGAGAATGCACTCAGCCTAGGGTGCAGTCCATGCCCAGAGCTCTCAGGAACATCTGTCACAGTCTCCCCAGCTCTGCTTAGGGCTTCCTGCCTGACAGCCACACCCAGCCGTACAGAGGTGGCTGTGGGGCCCATGATCAGCACCTGGATTTTGTGTCAATTTGGACCCACAAATGCTCCTGGAGGCTCGCCCAGCTGGGCTCCCTTGGGGTTGAAGCCTTGACCTCAGAGCCAGCCGCCTGGGTCTGAATCCGGCTGCCTGCTTGGCAGGCCTGTGAGGTTGAACCAACAGTGCACCTCTCTGAACCTCGGTTTTCTCATCTGTAAATTGGGAGTGGGGATCAGAATACTTGCTTCATAGCGTTGTCGTGAGAACAGGAGGAGGGCTGGGAAGGTGTCCAGCCTGCCTCAAGTGCTGAATGGATGGAGTCACTAAAATGCTGGATAGCAGCAGGGAAGTCCCTGCCCGCAAAGAAGTCACAGCCACCTCCCCAGTGCATTGCACAAGACCCAGTGAGCTGGGTAGGTTCAGAAAGCAAGAGGGTCAGGGAAGACCCTGAGGGACAGTGACAGTGGAATTGGGACAAGGAGAAAGGTGAGGGGACGCTGCAGCTGGCATGGGAGGGGCAGTGAGGGCCTTTCCTCAGCACTGCTGTAACTATTACAGCACCTTCCAGAAGTTCCCTTGGGAGGACCAGGGATATCTTTCTCCTGGGCCTGACGTAGTCCCACGGCTCTGCTGCAGAGTTGCTGAGGAATCTTGGACAAGGTGCCTCCCTTCGCTAGCCTCAGTTTCCCCATTTTGAAGCCAAGGCTGCTGCTTACAGCCCCGACGTTGTCTCCTCTGTGGCTCGCTACCCCGGGGGCTGTCGCAAACGCCTTTGCCGAGCTTCCTCTTTTTACTCCTCACTTCCTGGGTAGAACTGGAGCCAGACAGCTCCACTGCCTTTTGGTGTGAGTGATGGAAGATCCATCTGTGGATCTGAGGCTCAGCCACACACACGGCCCCATCTCCCCACCCCCAGGCTGAAGGAGGAGACCCAGGAGCCTGGAAGGGTGGGCAGAGCCTCCAAGGGCCTTGCAAGTCTTTGTTGCTTCTCTGCGCCTGCCCCTGGGTGAACCCCTGGACCTCAGGAAGGCCAGGCTTTGAGGCACCCCCACATCTCCAGGACCCGGATGGCGGCTCCGCCCTGCTCAGACCCACAATGGGAAGACACTAGACGCGCAGTTCCACACTCCCCCTTTCACAGACGTGGAACACTGACGGCAGAGGGCGGGAGGGTCCTGTCAACTCCAGGCCACACGCAGGACAGGCCTGGGAAAGTCTGTATGGTCCCACCTGATGTCCACTTGGAGGAGAGGGATTCCTGGAGGGAGCCAGGACAAGTAACCACCTTGTTTCTATATTTGCAGGGAGAGCTGGGCCTGCCAGGGCCCCCAGGAGTCCCCGGCCTCATTGTAAGTACACAGACGCCTAGGGGATGGGGCAGGGAGGGGGCAGGTGAAGCTGCAGTGTGAGGAGTAAGCCACGGTCCCTGCAGAAGATGGTGAAACCCAGGAGAGGCCTAGGCAGCAGGACAGGCCAGCCTGGGCAGGAGGCTGAGGGAAGAAAATCATGCTGTGTGACCTCGGGTGGGCCTCCTACCTTCTCTGAGCCTATTTCCCTATAGCTAAACGTGCCTGGACCATGACTGCCAGTGCACTTTTACCCTTGCTGCTTGTTTGTTGCTTTGCAAAGAAGTCTGGCTAGGTGATGGCAGGCCCGTTCCACAGGTGAGGTGCTTCCTGTCCAGAGGCAGGAAGTGGCTGGCAGAGGAGCTGAGACAGTGGACAGTGTGGAAAAGTCTTCACCACCCGTTTCCCCAAAGCACTGACTCTGGAACCAAGCGACAGCTCTGCCTCATCCTGGCTGTGTGCCTTAGGCCAAGACACTTACCATCTCTGAGCCTTAGTCTTCTGTAAAGACCAGAGTAGAATCCCCTTGGATTGTTGGTGGCGAGGATTAACTGAACCAATTCATGTACAGTGCTTGGCCCAGATCCGGCCCTCAGTAAATAATTAATGGGAGATGCTGTTCTATCGGTTATTGTTGCCATCTCTAAGAGGCCTGTACAGAGGGAGGCAGGAAAGGACGGCCTCTGACTGCATCCAGGCTGGGGAGACCTTGGGGCCTCTGTCGGCCAACACCAAGGCTTTTGCTGCTGGGCCTTAGAGGGGCAAATCTTGACCTTGGGCCCGGCCTCGAGGGCAGTGGGAGGCCAGAGCCTGCAGATGACGCTAGGCACACTCCCCCAGTCATGTTCTGTCCTCTGGGTCATTCTGAGTGTGAGTCTGGGAAGGACTGGGGGACCTGGGGTGGAGTGACACAGGTAGAGTGTCCCTTAGCTTGACAGACTGGCCAGTTTTGCCACTCAGCAACTGTGCCAAGAAATGCTGCTCCGTGGGAGGCTGAAGAAGGCCCCAGGGGAGCCTGGGGTCCCCCCTTGCTCAGAGGAGGCCATTCCTGGGCAGAGGGCTCAGTGGCCCCCCCATGGAAATCTGCTGATGTTCAGAGGGGTGGGGCCGCAGCTCAGATCCACCCGTGTGGAAATCCTGGCCATGTCACTTCTGGCTCTGAGCCCCCACTACCCTGAGGCTCAGGGACCCCCCTTTAAAATGGGGTCATGGTTACCATTCAAATTAAGGCTGCAGATGCGGAGTCCAGCTCAGCCCAGGGGCTGAGGGCAGTCCCAGGAACCCACCCGAGTTCAAATCCTAGCTTCACCACCCATTCTGTTGCTAGGCTGAGCAAATGTATTAGCTTCCCTGTGCCTCAGTTTCTGCATCCACAAAATGGGGCTAACATTAGACGATTGCTGTGGGATTTAAATGGAGCAGTGCGTATGAAGTGCCCGGCACATACCAAGCCCCGGGGACTTTCACCTGTAATGACAGCTGTTGTCCCATGGTGCACTCTGTGCACACGTCTACACGCGCAGTGCTTGTGGCCTGGTAGCAGCCATCTGGATTGCAGCTTGTGGGAGGGGGTGATCGGCCGCGTTAGCAGGTGAGTCAGACACTAGCTGTCCCCAAGGTCCATTCCCCAGGACTTTGTGAGCACCTTCTTTGGCACAAGTCGCTGACCTAGATGTTTTGGAAAAAGCAATGAGAGTTAGAGAACTCTCTGGAAGCAGTGTCGGCCGCCCACTCTTTCTGAGCTCTGCGGGAATCCCTCCTGGAACATCTGGGTCACATGGTCACCCAAGTCCAACTTGAACCCCTCTGGTGTTAGAGGCTTCCTCCCTCTCTGGGACCCATCTTAACAGAGACCTCATTGTTCAGCGTTTTCCTGTCTTTGAGTCCAAGTGGTCCTCACCGTCCCTAGGAGAGGCTGCTGCAGAGGTTGAGATGGTCACCGTCGGCCCTTGCCAAGGCTCCTTCTTCAGTCTAAACAATCCTGGTCCCCAGAGCTTTTCTGAAGAGGTGCTCGTACATCCTGGCTGTCATCTTTGGCACATCTTTCATTGTCCCGGTGTCCACTAGGTTGGGTCCTGAGAGTGGCAAGAGTCTTGCTTGGATGCAAATGTGTCCTCCCAGGCTTGGACCTCCAGACTCTACCAGGTTCCCTCCACCTCTGCTCTCTGTAATCAGGGCTGCCAGATAAATACAAGACGCCCAGCGACTTTTGAATGTCACAGTGTTTGGGACACATTTATACTGAAATGTAATTAATTATTTACCTGACATTCGGATCTACCTGGGCACCCTGTCTTTTCATGTCCAGCCTGGCAGCCCTGTTGGCAGGATCCCGCTTGCCAGATGGGAACACTGAGGCCCTTGGTCAAGGGCACACACAGGCAGGAGAGGTGTGATTGGAAGCTGTGACCCCAACTCCTCATCCAGGGCACGCCTCTCCCTGCCCCCTTCTAAGGGGCTGAGCTGGAGCATAGCTCTGGGCATCCCTGGGTTCTCAGGCCCTGTGTCCTGTGTGCGAAGTCATTTCTAACGACTGGTCAGTTCCACCTTGTGACCGCCACTCCTCTGTGTCCCCACCCCATTACCACGGTTGGCCTCTCTGTTTCTAGGTTCCCTTTGCTGCCAAAGTGAAGTTCCTTTCGTCCTTGCACCTGGGGGGCACAGGGCTGGACCCAAGCCCACCAAGTCTCCACCATGCCCCAAGCAAGTGCCCCCTGTCGGCCTGAATATTTTAGGAACAGCAGCTTCTGTAACTGGGAAAAATTTTGCTTCTTTAAAGAGTTGGAGAGAAAAGGAATTTTCTACCCAGATTTCAAAGAGGAAGAGGGATCGTGAGTCACCTATGGTTTTCCAGAGGATGTGGGTTTTTAGCTGAGCGAATGGGAATTCCACGGATTGGTGATCATTTTAGTGGAGATTCATATTTATTCAGTGCCTCTGTCTAGGGGCTGAGGGGTTTGCAGGCAGCCTGAAGCCAGCCGGGTCCCAGCCCTTGCAGAGGACAAAGGGCAGGAGAGAGGACAAGCCAACGTCTACTGTGCGTCCGTCCACTCTCTGCGCCCTTGACATGTGTGAGGCTCTGCCCAAGGCTACCAGCTAGGGAGTGGACACTTGCCCCCCAGGCCTGGATGTCCCCAACCCCCATAAGCCGCCTGTGGCTCCCGCAGCCTCCGAGGTGAGAGCACTGAACAGCCCCGTTAGTAACTGACACCCTTGGCTGGCCTGCCGGAGAACTGCCTCGTTCCAGAATTAGCTCAACAAAGGCAATTTCTGTCTTTTTTATTCAGAGCGACACAGGAAATTTTGGCTCCAGAGAACATGTGATCCAGCCAAAACCCAGCATGTGGGTTTCCATACGCTGTCACTCGCTGATATCCCACTTTGTTTCTTTGCCTATAATGCCACTCAGGAACCCCTCTGTAATTTACCAAGACCTCGAGGGCCTGACTCTGCTAAATATGGAGTTGCCCTGTGAGGGTGGAGAGTGGGATCATCATTTTGCAGTAAAGGAAACCGAGGCTCAGAGAGGGTGAAGCACTTGCTTGAAGTCACACAGCTGGTGAGCTGACCTCGGCCTATCTCAATAGCTCAGGCTTCTCACCGTAAGATCTCTGTGGTGAATAGAGACAGTAGACGTGTGAAGCGCGGGCTGGAGGTGCCAGGAGCTCCCGTGGCATGAGGGATGGTGCTTAGTAGGACTGAACAGGAGCCACAGCAGGTCAAGAGCCCTTAGCTTCCCCCCTGTCCCTGTGTTTCTGTGAGGAGGCTTCATGGCCTTCACAGGCAGTTCCCTGGAAGATTTGTAAACGAGTGTGCCCCGTCCTCTCTCTCCCTTCCTTACACAGAGCACCTCCTTGCGGCCACATCCCCAGCTAGATGCTGGGGTCTCAGAGAGAAGGTCCCCAGACCAGGCACCTGCCCTCTGTCTGGTGGCAGGGCACTCATAATGACGGTCACGTGGGGAGGGCTAAGGGTGGAAGGTATGGGGGCTTCAGACCTGACAGTGGTGGCGCGACCTGGCCTCTGGGGTCAGTGAAGTTGGTCCTGGGGGTTCGAGGATGAATGGGCATTAACTATGAGTGGTGGCCAGAGCACACCAGGCGTAGGAACAGGTGTGGGGCTGTGCCAGTGGCCCAGGATGTCCCAGCCAAAGGGCACAGCAGGGCAGGAGAAGGAGGAGGAGGGGTCCTGTCTGCGTCCGCCATATGGGAATGGGACGTGCCCCACATTTTCCTCCAGGGGTCCCTGCAAACCCCAGCCTGGACGCCTGCATTGCAGCTGGAGCCAATGGCCAACCTAGGGCGCGAGCATGGGCTCACTGGGGCTCGGACAGACTGACAGACCCACCTGGGTTCTGGGCCCGCCTCCGCCCTCCTCATTACTTAATCTTTTTTTTTTTAAGAGAGGGAAGAGGGAGAGAAAGAGAGAATTCGTTTTATTTAGCTTTTCATGTGGCTTTCGTTGCTCTGACACCTCCTTGTGCACGTGGCACTGGGGTTTGGACCTGGGTCCTTGCGCATGCCAGCAAGTGTGGTAACCACTGAGCCACTGCTCCAAGCCCCTCGTCACTCAGTCTTGGCCAGGTGACTTCTCTAAGCCTCGTTTTCTCATGCATGAAGTGTAAAGGATCTGACGGGTGCTGGCTGCCTTGAGTCACCATGGGCATGGGTGACGGTGTCTGAGCCACCAGTGCTTGAAGTAGCATTGAGCTGTCATGAGGGAGGGCTCGCAGTTGCCCCTCAGCATCTGGTGCACAGTAGGGCCGTGTGCTCGGTGGTGTTCTTGGGACAGAGGCTCAAGCGCACAGCACAGCGTCGGGAGCGCAGGTAAAGTGGTAGCTGCACCTAACCTACGGGCCTCGTCCTGTGCTTTCCTGTGGGGACCTGACGCGACTTTCCATGTGTCCCCTGGGTGCTCTGTCAGCTGTTGTCTGGGAACAGTGGCCTGGAGTTACCTCTGCCTTTCCCCCTGCTGTTATGGGCCAGGTTGGGGGGTCCCACTCGTGTTGGGGAGACTTGCCCTGTGCCAGCTGCCACTGCTACTCCCAGCCTGTCCTGCAGCCAGGTCCCTTCCCCATGGGTTTCAACTGCACCAGGACCCTGCCCCCTCCACGCACAGACTCCTTCAGAGAGGCTGGCAGAGGCAGCGTGGGCCCAAGTGGCCTTCAGTCCTGGAGCATGGAAGAACGAGCCCAGCGCTGCTGTCCAGGGGAGCAGCCTCCCCAGCAGAGCCCGCGGCTTATTGCACACAGCAGGGAACTCAGGGCGACCACCTTCATCCAGCAGAGGTGCAGCACAGGTGCCCAAATGCGACTCTGAGGCCTGGCTTTTCCTCCTCGCCCCAGCCAGGAGGCTGCTCCACTCCCTCCTGCAGTCCTCTCCAAAGAAGACTTCAGAGCCGCCTAGAAGCTCTGGAGACAACTGCCTGGCTTAAAGCCCAGCTCTGCCCTGGCTCAGAGACATTGCTGAGCCCTAAGCTCTATGACCCTCAGTCTCCTCATCTATAATGTGGACACAATAGTAGCACTGGTCTTCAAGGGCTGTTGTGAGTGTAACTGAGCTGTGAGGGGCTTAGAGTTGCTCGTGTACTTGGTCACTATCTTTAGGTACAGTCTTTCTCAGTGAGACAATTCCTCGATGGGGATTGAGAGCAGAGCTTGTTAAAAAAGGCTCAGCCAGCAGGTTTTGTGGAACACGGTGAGGCTGGAGTCCTGCCGTCCAGCCAGGGTGGTGTTCGCTAAGGTCTCACTGCCAGCCAGGGCAGGGCCCAGGCCAGCCTGCAGTGCTCTGGGGAGGGGGAGGAGATTGTGATCTGCTCACCGCGCCTGTCTCTCCTGGGCACTCCACTGCTTGATTCAGGCAGGAATGTGATTTCTCATTCTCCGCCCAAACTCCCTCCCAGATGTCTCCAGATGCAGCTCTGACCAGAACTTGAGCCCCCATTCAACCCTGCTAATCTAGGGCAGCCTTTGAGCCCCCACAGGCTTCAAAGCTGTGCCTCAACCTCAGGGCACTTGCTAGGGGCCTCCAAAGAGCATGGATCTGGGTAGTGGGAAATTGAGGCCCAGAGAGGTTGTGTATTGATTGAGGTCACACAGCAGCTGGATGCTTAGGCCAGTCACAGAGGATGGACAGGAAAAGAAGTCCAAATTTTTTCAGGGTCTCCCTTTCTCTGGGCATGGGCTTAACAATATGGCCTTGCCTGAGGGTGGGAGTGAGAGGCGTGGGCAGGGTGGGATTTGAGGGAAGAGAAGGAGGCTTGTTAGGAGAAATTCTGCACTTTAAGCCAGGGCTTCTTGGCCTCAGCACTTTGCTCTCCCCCCACCCCTGTTGCTCTCCCCCTACCCCTGTCTTTGTGATGTCAGGGGTTGGACCTACGGCCTCCCACGTGCTGGGCAAGACTTGTACCACTGAGCTGCATTCGCAGCCCTGACCTTTTTGACATTTGAGCTGGATAATTCTTTTATTTATTAATTTTTTTAAAGCAAGAAAGAGAAGGACAGTGAGAGAGACACAGAGAATCAATTTTTATTGAGTTTTTCACATGGCTTTCTTTGCTCCGACACTTAGCTGTGTACGTGGGTGCTGGGGTTTGAACCCGTGTACTCATGCATGCCGGGCAAGTGCAGTAACTGCCGAGCCACCGCTCCAGCCCCTGGCTAATTCTTTGTAGTGGGGACTGCTCTGTGCTTTGCAGTACATGTAGCAGCTTCCATACTAGCTGCTAAGAGCCAGAGGGGCGAGGACCAGCTGATAGCTGATATGAAGTGGCCATAGGGTGGGCAGCAGCCGTGACGGGGACCTGGAAAAGGACCCGTGTGAAATGTATTGCAGCACTTCAGGGATGTAAGCAGGATGGGCACCGCTGCTAACGTCAAGATCGACCCAAGGGAGCTGCATCCTAGAGAGCCCAGCCCCAGGGGCCATGGGCCTCACACCTCTCACAGCGTCCTCTTTCTCTTCCCAGGGTGACATGGGAGCATTGGGTCCGATTGGCTACCCGGGACCCAAGGGCGTGAAGGTAAACAGGGGCTCCCCCCAAGCTTGGGCTCATTGCACCAGAAGGAAGGTCCCCCAGACGATGCTGGGGAGGGAGGGCATGAGGGTGCTCCAAGGGTGCTGGACAGCAGTCAGTTGGGAGCTCAGTTTCTCTCCGGCTTGAGAGCTGGTTGTCATCTGCATGTCATTTAAGCCAGATGTCTGTATTGGACACCAGCCCTCTAACTGAGTATGAATCCAACGTGGTTCCGGGCCTTGGGGGTCATGGCGAGGACTGTAGTGGGAGGGGCTTGCGGAGGACAGGCCAGCACCGCTAGGTCCGCGTCCTGGGTTCATCCCAATTTGGCATCTCCCCTCTCCATGGGCACCTTCCTCCTCTGGGTTTGTCCTCAGGGCTGTGGTTCCCCCTGTCCCTCCACACCCTTCTCCTCGAGGTGGGAGTCGTAACTGCTTTTGCAGACGAGGACACTGAGCCCCAGGTTGGGATCTAGCTGGGGTCTCCTGACTTCTGTGGCTTGGAGCCTCCCTCACAGCTGACTCTGGCCTTTGTCTTGCAGGGACTGATGGGCAGCGTGGGGGAGCCCGGACTGAAAGGTGATAAGGTGATCGGAATAGTCCCTCATGGCACCGTGGGTTATCTGCATGCCACCCCTCTCCGCCCGGAGGCTGCGGCTGATCTCTCGCCAGGTCCACTCCCCTGCACTCCTCCTGCCTCCTTTCTGGCCCCCCGGAATCTGGGCTCCTACCTTCTTCTGGTCCCTCTGGGTGGCGCTCGGGCAGACAGCCCTGGGGGCCTGCAGGCCTTGCAGACAGGGCATGAGGGGCTGTAGAGGCACAGGTCAGGGGTGAGTCAAGGTGGGTCTCTGGATCCGGACAGCAGAGCTGGGGCCAGCATGTGGGCTTGGAAGGCAAAGCTATGGAGCACAAAGGGTGGCCGTGGCCAGGAAGGCACCAAGGGCAGAGTGTCCTGGCGTGGAGCTTGGGTCCCGGCCCCAGAGAGCTTGCGGCCTGAAATGCTGGGGGTGGGGTGAACCCAGGCCAGCCTCCAAGCCCTGACCCACTCCTCCAGCTACCAGGACCCGGGAGGGCCCCCGCCATGTGTCCTCTGTACAGCTCCGCAGCTCTTGTAGACAACCAGAGTTGAAGCAGGGAGATGGGGTCTTGGGATCCGGAGAGGGGCAGCACCTGGCCGGGTGGGGAGCAGCACTCCCTCAGCTCTGCCCAGTGGCCTACTTCCTGTCCTACCCCCACAGCCTAAGAGCCCCAAGCCGGACATGGGTGGGCCTTGGGACAGCCTTCTAACATCCACAGGGACCTGAGGGGCTAACTGCTGCTCCTCACTCCTGCGGCCAGGCTGGTTGCACACCTGTCTTCAGGTGATGCCGCTCATCCCCCACACCTGAGGCATGGGGACAGGTGTCCTTACTAGGCAGCCATGCTCCAGGTGCATTAACCCCATCCTCCTCCTACCACAGTCGACAAGAGGCTTGCCCCAGGCCATGCTGCTGCTAAGTAGGGAGTCAGGACTCGAAGGGCACCTGGCTCCAGAACCTTCCACCACCCAGCAGAAGTCAGAGAACAGAGCAGGTGACGCTCTAGGAGGTCACTTGCTCCAGGGAAACTTTCACACATCACAGCAGCGGAAACTGAGACCTAGCGTGGGGAAGAGATTCATCAAAGGAAATGTTATTGGGGAGCCCACCCAGGGTCCTGGGCTTAGAAAATCAGAATTTCTGGGCAAAATGGACGTATCAGATTATTTTACGCAGCCCCAGCCCAGGTAGCCAGCCCCCTGATGTCAACTGCAGCCCTTTCTCTGCCGTTTCCGCCTCCTGCCTCCCCCCGTTGAGCCTCCAGCCCCAGCCCCGCTCTGCCCGGGCTCCAGCTGCGCCCCAACTCCGCCTGCTGCCTGCTCAACCCTCTGCCATGCCCGCCTCCCTAGGTGTGGGGTAGGGACTGCCCTCACCAACCTGTTTGTCCTGAGGTTTGAGACATCAGTGCTACGGAAAAGTTGAAGTCATAGCGAAGGGACAAGGGAACTGGGGAAAATGAGCTTAGGCAGTGAGCTTTTTATAGGTCCGTTAGCTGAGCTGGGCCCCGGCTCACAGTCGCCTTGGAACATGGAAATAGAAGTGTTGCATAGAAGAGCCGCGGTGCTTTGGGCTGCCCGGCTTCTCAGACATGTTACGCTCTGGAAAAGAAGAGAGAGAGGAGGAAATGATTTTCATGCCCATGGTTTTGAGGAAAATCAAGGAAGTCTTTGAGAGAGGGGGCAGTCTCTTCTCAGTCTCTACTGCGAAAGGGTCTGTCTTGTGTTCTGACCCACCTCCCGCCCTCTCCTGGGATGGCAGAGCTGTCCCTGCATGTCCTGTGGATACTCCTGCCCAGAACCCCAGATTTTCCATGACCAAGCCTGGCCGCAGGCCCACTTACAACCTCTTGGCTCCCTGTCCTAGCATGGAGGCACATTCTGGAACCGCGGCCCCTACTTGGGCCCAGCTCTCTCCAAATCCACTGTCCTGATCTCCTAGGTGCCTTATAAACTTGCCTCGTCTATTAAAAAGAAAAAAATCCTCCTCCTTTGGACAATAATAATAAAAATATTCCTTGGTTCTCAAAACTCCAGGATGTTGTACAGGATTTTCCAAATTGAAAAAACCAAAGTAAGTTCCAAAAAAATTTTTTTTAAATTTTCAATTCTGGTTTTTGTTCTGCCAAGGAAGTTCTACTGCTGGGTCATGGCCTTAGCTGTACAATGTGGGTTTTCTAAAATTCCTTATTCTTCCTGGGTTTTCTCCGCATTCTTCCTCCTGCTCCCAGAACTGGGAATGTTCTCTGAGTCCTGGGGCCAGCAGGCTACGGGTGATGCCCAACATGCAGGCGGGGAAATTGGAAGGGCTGTGTGAGGTGGTTCCAGCCCTAAGAGGAAGGATCTCTCAACCTGTGACAGCTCATTTCTAGAACATGGCTGGTCCAGGGAGGGAGCAGAGGAGGCTGCCCATGTCCAGAACCAGCGTCACCAGTGTGACCAGTGTGGGACACCTCACTTTAGGAGGGAAACACCCGGACTAAGAGCAGTTTTCTTGGTATTCACACAGTCTTTTTTTTTTTTTTTTTTTTGAGAGAGGGACAGTGAGAGAGAGGATCAGTTTTATTTAGTTTTTCATGTGGCTTTCATTGCTCCGACACTTCGCTGTGTACGTGGTATGGGGTTCGAACCCGCATCCTCCTGCATGCCAGGCAAGCAAGAAACTGCTGAGCCACTGCTCCAGCTCCCACACAGTCTTAAGGAGCCAGGTGACCCACTTTCTCTTGCTGTAGCTGATTGAAAGCAGCTAATTAGAAGTAGGTTGAGGCTGACTGCTGGCCCACGGGGAAGGAGTGACAGCTCACAGCCTGGAAGTGAGTTATCAAGCAGCAGACACACGTTCAGAAGCCACCGCGGTGGCGGCCAATGCACAGACTCCCTGTTCCCTGCGGGTGGGTGGCGGATGAAGAGGTCACAGGTGGGAGAGAGATTTCGTTTGCTCTGTAAGTGTAGGTCCTCCACAAAAGGCCAGGTGACTCTGGCCACTGAGCCTCTGTGGGTGGCATCTCTGGCCTCCAGAGAGCTGCAGCAGGTCTGCGCCAGAGCCAGCTCGTCCCCGCCAGGGCTGCCTTCCCCACCCAGGTGGCCTGTCCTTGACTAACAAAGCTGCTACTGGCCGGGTCCCACTTGAGAACAGCCTCTGCAAGGCTGTCCCTTGCCAGTGGGTCTGGCGACGGAGGAGACTTGGACCTGCGTGACCCCACTCATGATCTTCTTTGCTGGTGTGTACTCAGGGTGAACAAGGGGTCCCAGGTGTGTCGGGAGATCCCGGCTTCCAAGGAGACAAGGTAATTGCACCAGATGGTTCCCCGCCCCCGCCCTGTCCTACCCTGCTTCCCTCCCGGAGCCTAGCATGGCCAGCACCACCTGAGATGGCTCCCTTTCATACCGGCCTGTCTCTCCATCCCCAAAGCACCCGCTTGTCACAACCTTGGGACTCTTTCCCACACCCCCAGCCTCTTCCTTCCCAGTCTGGCTTCCTCACTGTCCCCCACTTGTCCTGAAGGCACAGCTGTGATCTGTGCTTACACACTCTCTGTGGCTCCCTACTGCTCCCAGGGGAAGTCCTGGCTCCCCACCCAGCTACATATCCTGCCCCTCCCCATCGTGGCCTGGTGCTCTAACCCCACCTGGGGGCAGCTGTGCCTTAAGCCCTTTGCCCACGCTGCTGCCTGAGCCCCTACCTCTGTGCACCACCCTGCTCAGAAGCGTGCTTTCTGCCTGCTCAGAAAGTGGCCTTCTCCCTCTCTGGTGCCCTGGACGGTACCTGTGTCCCTCAGTTCTGCTACCTTTGTTCTCTTCAGTTTTGGAGACTTGTGTGCAGCCCCTCCCAGGGTGAGCTCCCTGGGGACAGCGCCCTGGGCTGCCCTGGCAGAAACCCGCGCCTGACAGTGACTGTTTAGGACAAGCGTGTATGAGGGAGGCAGTAATTGGCCTCACCAACCAGTTGAAGAGGGGATGAACCAAGGTGGCTTTGCTGGTGATACCAGCTCCTCTTTGCCCATGTCCTACTCCATGTGGCCTCATCTGGACTCTCCCAGCCAGTCCACCAGGCCCAGATGTTAGCCAGCTCTCCCTCCTAAATGCCACCCTCCCTCCTGGTTGGCCTGTCCTGACCTGACCTTGGAGTCTCCAGGGTTCACCATGGGGGGTGTGACTGCACAGGTCTGGCTGGACCCTGGTCTCCAGAGTCCTGCAGGCCTGACAGGCTCTTGGGGTCCAGGCAGGGACATGGGTGCAGGTAGGTATGATCCCAGTCGGAGCCTGCAGTGGGAGACAAAGGTCCTCTCCCTCCTCAAGGTGGGCCTTGTCCAGCCTCGGGCTGGCAGAAGGACCAAGCGGCTGTTCGCGGACTCTCTGTTCTTCACTAACCCCAGCCTGCCGGTATCTTTTCCAGGGCAGCCAGGGGTTACCAGGGTTCCCAGGCACTCGGGGGAAACCAGGGCCTCTGGTGAGTCCCTTCTCCCCTGACTCCCTGCACCTGGGTATTGTCCTTGGGAAACTGAGGCCTGTGACTCTCCAGGTGGTTGTGGGATGTGGTTGGGGACACCTTCACATCAGGACCTCCCTTGCTCTGCAGGCACAGGGTGAGCACCGAGGGGCAGTAATCACCACATGACAGACAGGCCTCATTCACTGTGGGCCTGATGGGAATCCGGCTGCTGATGCTTGTGAAAGTCGGTAATTAATCCATCACAGCAGCCAGTGACGTTGACTATACCACCTGTCAGGCCCTGTGTGCTTGTGTTGGAGACCCACCAACAGCCCCAGAGTTAGGAACTATTATTGTCCCAATTTTATAGATGGGGAGACTGAGATTCTGAAAGGTGAATCCCTGGCTAGTGAGTGTAGGAGCCACCGTTTGAGAAACTGCATAGGTGAATTTCATCCATATATGCTCCAGAACATTCCAACCACCCACAACCAGGAGGTCATACCAGGTGCTGATGAGCACCCCCACAATCTCTTCTCTTCCACAGGGCAGAGTTGGAGACAAAGGCTCTCTTGGGTTTCCCGGGCCCCCAGGCCCCGAGGTATGTGTCTTCCATCTCTCTAGCTACAGCTGGGACTGGATGTTGTCCTTGGGAAACTGAGGCCCAGAGTGGGAGGAACTTGCCTGAGGTCATGCAGATGTGAGAAATGAAGCTGAGTGGAGGCATTCCTAGATCAGCAGTCTCTGCTTCACCCCCTCTCTTCCCGTCTTACCCAGGGACTCTCAAAAGCAACCAGGACAAGCAATTGGCCTCAGGGTCCTTCCTCGGCTTCAGGCCACACTGACTGGTTCAGGTGGAACCAGTCACCCATGGTGGAATGGCATGTCCCTGGGCTGTGTCAGGTTCATCTGCACCCAGGCAACCCCAGCCAGAGCCCCTGACCTCCGGGCCTTGCTCTCCATGCTGCCTCCACATCCAAGACTAGAGTCTGGCTCATCCGGTTCTGCAGACCTTTCCAAAGATCTCTCCTAGTATCGCTCGGGCAGATGAGGGAATGTTTCCTAAAAGCCACAGTCTGAGTTTCCTCTGTGTTGACTTTGGCTGCCACACGGCGCTATCTTTAGACAGATGGAGCTGGCCCCTGCTGCGCGGCCCGGAGTCCCTCCACTGGTCACTGTGGAGAAAGACTTCTGAGTCCAGATTCCCAGCAGCTGCCATGAGGGTGGAAGGCCTGTTCCTGCCGTTGTTAGGCATCTGGGATGAGAAGTTGCTGAAGTGCCACCGTATGGGCTGGGGAGCAGGAGAACACGACCTCGTCTACGGATGAGGAAACTGCCCCAGAGCAGGGAGGTGACTTCCTAGGTAGCAGCGCATCGGGTCCACTTTGACCCTCTCCAGGGGCCCTGGACGGACAGCTTGTGACTCTCCCAACTTTGTGCTGTGTTTTCATTGGCTGCTGGGCTGGAGGAAGGAGCTGAGGAGTTGGTCGCTGCTCCCAGGGGATTTGTCTCCTCCACTCATCCCGGGGCAGATGTGAGTGAGCACCAGATTCCAATCAGCATCCTGGCTGCCAAATTCTGCCTGGACCTGGGCCACCCCAGCGGACTAGTTTTCTCAGCACAAGGGACTCAAAATCATTGTGGATGCAGATTTTTTTTTATTGAGCACTTACTCAGTGTCGGGCCCCAAGCTAAGCGCTTTGCCTGTGTGATTCATTTAAAACCTCAGTGCAGCCCTGTAAGGCGGGTGTTATAGATGAGGCTTCCAAGGCCCAGAGAGGCTAAGAAACTTGCCTGGGATCACACAGTGAGTGGGTGGCAGGGTCAGATTTTGATCTTCTCATTATGAAGGAAAAGACATGGGGTTTGGGGTTCCGGGTTAGTTCCAAATTTAGGAATGTTCTTGCTTTTGCCTGTGAGAAGGTAACGCGATGTTTAAGCCAGAATTGTATAAGACTTACTAAAAAGTTAAAAGAGGAAGAAAAAAATCTAGGCAAATTATGAAGGCAAATTGGGAGGGAAAAGTTTGGTCACAGAGACTCCTGAAAGTTTCTTTGGTTTCTCACTGGCAGGGACCTGAAGTAGTGGGGCCGCCCTAAAAGCTAATGGGGTTCTTGGCTGAATTAACAGAGACATTGCACTCGAAACAAGATAGGGGGTGTTCCCATCCTGGCTTATGCTTCTCAGACCACCCCAAGGGACATTTGTGTGTCCTGGTGGTGGCCAAAAATGGGAACTGGGCTGCTGCAGAGAGCCAGGCTGAAGGGCCCTGCACTCGCGATTCGCAGCTGTTGAAGGCACAGAGAGAGAGGCGCAAGCCTTTGGGAATGGGGTAACTGGTCTCCAAACTGTGCAAAGAGCGCTGAAAGTGAGAGGGAGCCCCGTGCCGGTGGGACCCCGAGTGGCAGCAGGTGGTTGCTGATGGGGGAGGGAGGTGACTGCTCCACCTTCTACTGCAGGTGCCCCGTGGAAGCAGGCTTCATCAGGGAACTGTGGACCACGAGAGGTGGCCTTGGGCCGAGTCCAAGGCACCTGGCCCTGAGACGTCACGGCGGGGAAGCTGGGTTAATTGAACCCTTGCAGGGTTGCAGCACACCTAGAAGATAATCTTGCCTGCGGGGTTGCTATAGTTTGTGGGTGGGGCTTCCCCGGGCAGGGCGGCTGGTAGGGTAGCAGTGTCCTACAACACCTATTCCTCTGTCCCGGAGACTGCACAGGACTTGGGAAATCCTGGGTTAGACCACCTTGTGTGGCCTCTAGAAAGCTTCCCTGCACAGTTGCAGGCATTTACCTGTGATTTTAGTATGGAGGAGTGAAGATTCGTTGCTCACTGAGCAGCCCAGGACACATCCTGCCGCAGGCAAGGGTGGAAACTTCTAGACACCTCCAGCCCTTTCCTTCAGAGCCCTGGTGACCCCACCCTCTGCTTCCCCTCAGGGATTCCCAGGAGACATCGGCCCCCCTGGGGACAATGGCCCTGAAGGCGAGAAGGTGAGTCCCTGCCCAGGGCAACCCCAGCTGAAGACGCAGGCAGCTCTGGGGGAACCACAGCCGCTGGGCTGGGAGGTCAGGGCATCTTCTGGGCCTGTGATAGCGCCTGAGCTGCCTGCTCTGAGACCCCTTGTTTTTCCCTTCTCTCAGGGTAAACCTGGAGCCCGAGGCCTGCCAGGACCCCGTGGGCAGCTGGGGCCCGAGGTGAGACCATTTTGCCCTGCCCCTGCCTGTACCTCTCTGCCCACCCTGGCCACTCTGCAGCCCCCATGCTCTACCAGGGCACGGCCCAGGGCCTGAGCTGCCCTATGGCACATCCGGGTTGTCCTTTACAGCCCTGCCCCTGGGATCCTCCCGGGGACAGGCAGGACAGGCCACTCCCTTCTCTGCTGCCCCTTCACTGGCCTGGCGTGTTCTCTCCTGGAGCTGCTGTTGGGCTCACACTCACAGGAGCGGTGGATTGGGACATCAGTTCAGGAGGGCAGGAGCTGTGAGCTCCATTGACAGGTGGGGCCTCAGGACTCAGAGGGCTAAAGCTCCATCAGGTCCCAAGGTTGGTGGCAGACAGGGCCTTGATATGAGCTCAGGTGTTCTTTTAAGAGAGAGAGGGGGACAGTGAGAGAGAGAGAGAATAAATTTAATTTAGTTCTTCATGTGGCTTTCACTGCTCTAAGACTTCATTGTGTACGTGGTGCTGAGGTTTGAACCCGCATCCTTGTGCATGCCAGGCAAGCTCTAAAACCGTTGAGCCACTGCTGTAGCACCCGAGCTCAAGTCTCCTGAAGCCCAAAGTTCGTGCTGTCACCGTCTGTGCTCCTGGGAGTGGCCCGGCATCCCGCAGGGGTGTGACCAGCCCAGCCAGTGAGCAGCAGGGTGAAGATCCGTGCTTTCACTGCCCTCTGCATGGGGTTGAGAAGGGTCTCTGTGGGCCCCTTGGGCACCCTAAGGCAATCCCAGATTTTGCCTGCGCATGAGGCCCTCCTTAGCGTCCCCAGCCACTGACACATGGCACTGTGCCAATGGTGCGGCAGGCGCAGCGTCCCCAACCGCAGGCACTGCTGACTCCTTCCTTCTCGCGCTGGTTCTGGGCCTGGCAGGGTCCCAGCGCTGGCTCCGGGAGCCGCCACGTGGGGCTGCTTTCCTGGAAGTTGTGGAGGGAGCCCATTGGTCAGGCCTGGCCTGCCAGAAGGACAATTTGGAGGCCGCGTGGGCCCGCGTGAGTCCTGGAAGCCAGAAGTGGGGAGGGAGTGGGGGGGTGACCAGGACCAGCCCGTGCTTCTGTCTACACTCATATCGTCACCACAGCCCTCCTGCGCCTGCCCCCTGCTCCTGCCTTCCTGCACTCCCTTTCACCTAACACCTACCAGATGCTGCACCCTTTGGAGTGACGTTTGGTGAGGTCACTTCAGGAAAAAATAAGGCATCATCACTGCCCCCCCAGAGACCCAGTTGAAGGCAGTTATCATGCTCTGCACTCTGGGGTAACTGAGGCACACAGAGGCTGAGTCCTGCCAGAAGGTAAATGGTGGAGCTCAGAACAGAATTCTGTCTTTGAGCTGCAGTCTGAGGCTCTGCTCTCAGGGCCCAGTCACCGTATTGTGTGACTTGACCTCTCGTCTGTGACTGTGGAGCCCCTGTCCAGGGTGAGACGATGGGAGTGGCCAGGTGCAGGTTTCTCTGTGGCCAGCACGGCTCTCCTCCATCCACCCCTTCCCTGCTTACAGGACCAGTCCCACTCGATTAACATTCTTCTTTTTCCTCTCTCATGTCTCCTGACTCTAGGGAGATGAGGGACCCACGGGGCCACCAGGGAGCCCTGGCTTGGAGGTGAGTATCACTGACCGAGGGGAGGAAGTGGGTTTGTTGGAGCTGAACCAACTGTGAACAGGCAGGGTGACAGCTGGCCCGGGCTCCAGAGGGCAGTCAGCAGCGAGGGCCTCAGACCTGGTAGAGAGAGAGCACCAAGACAGAGCCAGAGGAGAGGGACAGGAAGCAGGGCACTGACAGCCCTTGTCCCCAACTGCGGTTGGGTGTCATTGGATTCCCCAGGGGAGGCCTGGCTCTTCCTGACTCCTCTGGGAAGAGGCCATCGAGGCTGGAAGAGTGGCCTGGGCTAAGCCGGAAGTGGGGTCTCCCTGCCTGCACCCTGAGCCCGAGTCCTGTCCACTGCTCCGAGCAGCTTTCCAGCAGCCGCTTGCTTCACCACCTTCCTCCCGGCGATTGCCCAAGCCATGGGCTTTCGGTCTCAGGGTCTCGTCATACTCCTAAAATGGAGAGGACCCAAAGAGCTTTTGATCATATAGCTTTCATCTGTTGATATTAGTAATTAAAATTGAGACATTTTAGATATATTTGTTAATTCACTGGAAATTTAAAATAAACCCATTTCATGTAAACAAAAATTTTTTTAACCCCAAATCACTACAATTGTTTTGTTTTCCAAAACAAAACAATTGAGGAGGAAAAGTACATTGTTTTGCCATTTTTGCAAATCTCTGTAACATCTGGCTTAACAGAGTTCAGCTGGGGTCTGAGATCTGCCTCTGTCTGTACCACACCGCAGGGCCCCAGGACCCTGTCATACTCCCAAGAATGAGAGTGACTGAGGCGGGTTACGTCTTAGCTTTATGAAAATGACTTTGACCTCCTGACACTTTGGGGAGGGTCTTGGGGACCTCCAGCATCCCCCAGCCACACCCCGCCACCCTATGACGTCATGTCCTGCCAAGCGCCTTCCTTCTCACTGTTATCACCATTCCTGTGACAAACAAGGAGGCCAGGGAGTGAGGAGCGGGGTGGAGGCCAAGGAGTGAGGAGCGGGATGGAGGCCCTCCCTGTGTTTAGGATTTGGGCCCCCTGGGGGCATGAGGGCTCTACATTCCTGTCCTCCCAGGGCTCTGTGGCCTTCCCCAGCCCATGGGGAAAGACCCTGTGCCACATCCTCTGAGGGACCCTGGCAATGCTGCCCGCTCCAGCTTCTCACTCACATCTCTCTAATGCAGGGTCAACCTGGCCGGAAAGGATTTCCTGGGAGGCCTGGCCCAGATGGCTTAAAGGTGAGGAGACCTGGGGATAAAAGTGGGGATAGTCCAACATATGAAGGCTCCAGGATAAGCCCCAAGTCCCATGTCCAGTTGTATAAAGGGAGGGAAAAAAATGGTCCTCATTTATAAGAAAGTATTGATGGGGGGGGTGGGGAGAGACATAACCTAAATGTCCAACAGAGGGGGATTGTTCTAGTAATGAATTATAGTACAGCCATTCACAATGGTGTTGTAGAATATCTTACAAGATGGGAAGATGCCTATGGGTAGCATGGTGGAGACAGTGATGGGGACAAGGTTATGAAAAAAACGTTTGTTAGGCATGATCTTATTGTAGGTGCTGGGTGACACCCTCTTCCTTCACACACAGAGCAGAAGCTAGAATATTGACAGGTCATCTCTGAGTGATGGTGTAACAGGGGATTTCCGTTTTTTTCTCTGGGCCTCTGTGTTTTCCCCATTGGGTGAAATAAATTTGTATTACATTTGTTAACAGAACTTTTAAAAAGTGATCCATAAAAACTGCCCAGAATAGGGGAGCAACAATTTTGCTTAATGGGTTTCCAAGGACTCCCCTGGGACAAGGGCCAGTGTTGGATGAGGATGCTGGTGGGGTGAGTTATTCCTAGCTAGCTGGGTGAGAGGTGACTGGGCCAGGTTTACAGGTGGACTATCATGACCCCCTCCCTTCAGGAGATCAGCCCATGTGCCTTTCCTGGCCCCTCTGGTTAAATGAACTTGCTGTCTAGAGAAGGAGCCAAAGGGGAGGATGAGGTGTCAGAAAGCCACATTCATTTTCCAGCCAAACCCCTGGCCAGCCTGAGTCCTCGTCCTGCCCTCTGAGGACCGCCGCTTTCCCTCAGGCAGAGGTTGGGTTTCTGCGGTGGGCGGTGACATCGTCTGGGTGGATTATGCCACGGGTCTGCTTGCCTCTCTAGCTCATGCTGTGGGAAGACCAGGGCCACCATGGCCACCTATGCAGCAGGGGCCACACACCCGAAGCTGCCAATCCAGGCCATGATAGGCTGCCAAGCCTGGAAACTGGAACTGGCCTGCAACCAATGGCCGCTGAGGCCAGTGGCCTGGGGAGGCCTGGGGAATTCCTCTGGAGGCGCAGACTCCCATCTTCATCCCCATCCATCTTCCTCTTTGTTTCTTTGCAGGGGGAACCAGGAGATCCTGGACGGCCGGGGCCGGTGGGCGAGCAGGTAAGTTATCAGTGTCTCTGACGGTAGTTTATGGAGCACTTGCTCTACGCCAGGCCCTTTGCTAAGCACCTGGCACAGCCACCTCCTTTAAAAAGAGAGAGAATCAACTCTATTTAGTTTTTCATGTGGCTTTCATTATCTCCAACACGGTTGCGTACGTGGTGCTGGAATTTGAACCGGAGTCCTCACGCATGCCAGGCAAGCACCGTAACCGCTGAGCCACCTCTCCAGCCCCGCAGCCACCTCCTTTGATTCTCAGAACAGCTCCCGCACCAGGTTCTGATCTCTCTCACTTCCAAAGATGCAGAGAGCAACTCTCTCATGGAACATCTCTGAGAAAGTCATTCCCCAGGCTTGAGTCTGCACAAAGGTGTTCTGTGACTTCACTTCCATAACGAGTTAAAACTGGAGGGGCCCTTAGTAGTCATCGCCGAGTTCCATGGGCCACAGATCAGGATGCCTAGGCCAGAGAAGTAGAACCACTCCCCAGGGGCTCTTGGTCTGAGCATCCCTAAATTATAAAGAAGATGAAATTCTAACCAGCCCCCGGCTAGCTGGGAAGCGAGGCCAAGGTCTGCGGGAGAGAGACGGTGGCAAGTAGTCATTAAAAAGAGGTCGTGGTCACCCCCTTCAGCTACAGTGGAAAGAAGCAGCCAGTGCCCAGGGCACTGGCCGCCTAGTCCCTCCTGCCCAGCCCTGGCGCCTCCCTCGAGGTTGCTTCCTGGGCTCAGAATTGGCAATCTCCTCCACTCCTTTGAACAAGGACCTCACTCTGAGAACTCCGGAGGGGCTTCATCAGCAGGGTGAGGGGAACAGTGCTAGGGACCCAGAAGGATCTGGCTGCATCGAGAAGCACTCTCCATGGCGTGAGATCCCACACCGTGGGCAACATCTGCTGGGGGGGCGGAGAAAGGGATTAAAGCCAGGGGAGGCCTGGATTTTTGGAAATCTTTCCAGTGTCATTCGAGTGCATTCTGTGGGAAGCCCAGGAGTTTGGAAGGCTGCAGCAGCCTGGGTATATTTCCTGATTGGAAAAAGGAAATACGATCAGCAAATTTAGTTTCATAGTTAAGCTAATGGTAGGGCCCTCAGGAAATAGGTATTCAGAATCCTAGAATGGGCAACACACGAAGGGTCCTTGGAAATCACTTGATCCAAGTGCTTTGGGTTCCTGTGCAAGGCTGAACCTCAGCCCTTTGAGCCCCTTCTCAGCCTAGTGTTTTTTGTTTTTGTTTGTTTTTTTTTTAAGAGAGAGGGACACGTGAGAGATAGAAGGAGAGAATCAGTTTTATTTAGTTTCTCATGCGACCTTCACTGCACAGCATTGTTGTATACTTGGTGCTGGGGTTTGAACTTGTGAACTTGCGCATGCCAGGCAAGCACCATAACCGCTGAGCCACTGCTCCAGCCCCTCAGACTAGCTTTTAAATGCACAAAATAAAGAACAAAGGATTCAAAGGAAGCTGATTCTATTGAAATACGATTGTGGAAATCTGTCCAAATGTGATAAATTCTATCTGTGGTTCTTGATCAGTGCACTGAATAACGAGATCTCACAGCAGGTCTGGGAATGACCTCAGTTTTGAAGTGGTAACAAGCTTCTCCATGTATTTTGAGACTTTTGCGACAGTGACTGTGAGGTGACAGTCATTATCTGGTGCAGTCATAGGTGCTAGGAATCGATAGGACTTTGTTGCCTACGCTCACATTCGAAGGAAATGCTAACTTCCAATTAGAGGTGGAAGAAAAGAAAAGCTGTAATGCTTTGGGTTGAGGTTGGTGGAGCCTCTGAATTCCATCCATAGCACCTCACAGAGAGCCCTGGTCAAGAACTCCTGGATTCTGCTCCATCATGTTGACAGCCTAGGGTTCATGGAGGAGAAACAGTCTCAACCAAGGGGATGATCAGGGACAGTGGCAGACTGAGAGCAGGAGGAGTGGAGACTTACCTGGGGCAGTCCAGGCTCGCATGGTTAGCAAGAGCGCTTAGCTGAACTTCCAGCCTGCTTGGACCATGGTGGGAAAGGGCTATGTGAGCCCAGCCAGAGCTGGACCTTTCCGTAACTATGAGGCCTGCTAGGACTCCAGGGCCACTCTGCATGTGGCCATGGTGAAAAGGCAGGTGTTTCCTGTTCATGGCAGAATCAGAGGGTCCCCAGGAAAGAGCTCACAGCAAGACCCTCCTTATGATAGCAACAGCTGCATTGATTGGTCCCCTGTTACTTTGGCTCTATGCCAAACACTGCGTTCACTAGCGCCTGCAAACCCAGCACCACAATAGTAGTTATTATTCCCATTTTGCAAATGAGGAAACAGAGGCCCTGAGAAGTTAAGTAACTTGTCCAAGATATCACACAGGCAGGTACTAAAGTGTGGGAACCCGGACCAACAACTAGGCCTGCTGGATTCCCAAGAGCTGTCCCAGAGGAGCTGGAGTGCAGACTGCTTGCAGAGCCCTGTCCTAGGTGCTGGGGACAAAGCAGGAGGTCTGCCTTGGAGAAGCTCTGCCCACCCTGAGCCGTCTAGGCCCACTGAGGGTGCACAGCTGCTGTGTCGTCAGTCACAACATCCCTGGCACCCAGCAGAAGGTCACGTGGAAGGAGGGAGGGGGCAATGGGGGAGAAGACCCCATAGCAGACTGTGGCCCTTTATCAGCAGGCAACCTTAGGACCAGGCCAGACTCCTCCCAAAGCGGGGACTCAGACCCTGCCTGTGCAGTACCCACTAGGCACAGTGTCACCTCCTCTCCAGTCTGAGAGGAGTTGGCCCTTCACAGGCTTTCAGGGCTGCTTCCCCACCACCTGCCAGGTGGAAGCCCTGGCCTCTGCAACTGGCTTTGCTGGACCAGCCTCAGCTCCATCCTGCCAGGCTGTTCCAGGACAGGCATGCAGGGGGTGCTGGGGGTGAGGGCACAGGAACGGGGCACTCACTGTATGGCCTGTATTCACTGGGATCCTGTTTGGCTCCTTGTTGGAGGTTTATGACCCTTCTGCCTTCCAGGTCCCAACATCTCATAAATTTAAAGTAGCTATGAAATTTCTCTTTCTCTAGGCCAGTTGACCGGGGCCTTTTAACAGAGCAGTTTTTATTCCCTTCCTTTGGCATGTCCAACTGCTCCCTTGTGGGGACCTCAGGCCACTGTCTCAACCCTGTGCCCTTTTAAAGTAAGTTAGGATGAAATGGGAGACAGCTAACATTTATTGAGCACCTACACATGCCATGCAGGGTCTGGAATATTCAGAACAGCCCTGGGAGGTTGGGACCTAGTACTGCATACCTCTCCCTTCATGCTCGGGGCCCAGGTAACTGGGGCAGGTCCAGGAGCCTCCTCCCCATTGTGGCACCAGAGCTGGCAAGTCAGGTCTGGTGGGGGAAGGGAGCCTGGGTGGGATTTGGAATCATGCTGACCACAGTCGCAACCCCAGGTGGCAGTAGCAAGACATGTAGCTCCTTATCTAGAACCAACTGGAGAAGGAGGTGTGGGTGTCAAAGGTGACCCTTTGTGCCTGGGCAGCAGGTGAACTGGCTTTCCTGCTCGAGCCCCTCCACTCTGTTACCAGCTCCAGGTCTGTCTCCCTCCGGCCGGAGTCAAGGTGACAGGTAGCAGATCTTACGGGACAAGTCCACTCACCCCTGTCTTTTCTGACACTTCTGAAAAGTCTTGGCTGCGAATTGGGTTCCCGAAAAGCCACATTTGCACCTGAAACAGAAGAAGGCTCTGCCTGCATCTCCCTTAGCAGGGAAGAGGGAGGGTGATCACGGAGCTGGCTGCCCTCCTGGGGGACTTCTCTAGGGGTCCTCCTGCCCTATGCACAGTGCATTTGCCCACTCAGGGCAACCTAGAAGAACCTTCTGGAACACAGAGGCCAGTTGTCACCCAGTGAAGTTTAAAAAGCCAGAGAAGCCACGGTTCATGTGTGTGTGTGTGGTGTGTGTGTGTGCATGTGCCCGTGTGCATGCCCTTTCAGCAAGTAGAGAATAAGCCTTTCAGAAGATAGTAAAGAGGCCTCCGCTTTCCAAATTCCAATCGGATCTTTGGGCAGATGTTGTTTCGGTATTTCTATCCCAGCCAACGAGTTTGTTTCTCTCTTTGAAACAGCCGCAGATCCCCAAAAGATGGGGACAGATGGCCTCTTCCCAGCACAGCTCAGCCCCCACCATCCCCCAGCTCTCCAAACGTGGCTGCCTCCCAGCCTGCTTCTGGCGCGGGAAGAATGTGTGGCAGGCCCAGGGATACTGGCAGCAGCCCCACTTGGCTCCCAAATCACACATCTGGCAGAGTGAGGAAGTGGGGGACCGAGCAGGAGAGAGCGCTCTCCTTGGTGGCAGCCCTAGCTGGCTGGATTAGGGCACCCGGAAGGGGACCTGGGGACTGAGCTCCAGAGGAGGGTCAGTGCAGGCTGTCTCCTTGGAGACTCATCCTGACTCCAAATTCACATTGTTCCCCCCTGTTTCCATGAACGTGTCCTCCAGGGTCTTCTGGGATTCACTGGTCTGGTCGGGGAGCCAGGAATCATGGGAGAAAAGGTAAGTTGTGCTGGAGAAGCGGAGGCACAGGAGAGCTTGTGCTCTGTGGTTGAAAAGGCAGAGGGCTGGGGGACCCTGAGGTTTCACGCTGCTGCCCGGCCTCTGCCTGGACCTGGTCTCCACACCCGCCAAGAGCTGCCTCCCACTTCCCAGCATGCCCTGGGGCTCCTGCCTTGCCCTCCTGTCCTTACCCCAGGCACAGTTAGACTTATGTGTCAACCAGTAGATATGTGTGTCCCGGGCTGCAGACACTTTCCAGGGTGGGCAACAGAGGAAGGGAGATTCTTCTAGAAAGATGCAGAGGACATCCTCAGACACCTTGGTAACTCCCACCAGCTCCAACAGGTGAGGTAACCCAGGCTCCAGCAGCGAAGGTAGCTTGCTCAAGGTCACCCAGATAGATAGTAAGTAACAGAGCTGGGAATTAAACCAGTTCATTACTAAAAGTCACACTTGCCCACTAAGCCACCCTGCCTTGTGTTGGCTCCCATGTCAAAACAGCCTGTGGCTTTCTATGTCCCACCATGGCCTGGAGGAGACCTGCCTTCCTTTGAGCTTATCTGGTCCCCAGAGCAGACCCTCTGGGAGAGCCAGTACTGTTCCCATGGGATGGATAGGGAACCCAAGGTCCACCCTTGACTGACCCCACCTAACTTTCCAGGCTCATGATGTGCCTGCCTCTGTCACTCTGTGTCTGAGACACTCTGGCTGCTGCCCGCCCCTTCTCCCTCAAAACTTTTTATTTTGAAATAATTATAGATTTATAAGAAATTGCAAAAAAATAGTACAGAAATGTCCCATGCATCCGTCACCCTGTTTCCTCCAGTGCTGGCAGCTCCCGTGATATGAGCCAACCTGGCTATCTTGTTGCTCAGTTGTCCCATGTCCCCCCTCACCCAAACCATTGCCTTGGCCAGGTGCGCTTTCTCTACTCCCTCCTGCCTGGATAATTCTTTTTTTTTTTTTTTTTAAAGAGAGAGGGACAGTGAGAGAGACAGAGAAAGAGAGAAACTTTATTTGGTTTTCCACATGTCCTTTGTTGCTCCAACACTTAGTTGAGTACGTGGTGCTGGGATTTGAACCGGGTCCTCGTGCTTGCCAGGCAAGCGCCGAAACTGCTGAGCTACTGCTCCAGCCCCCATGCCTGGAAAATTCTTAATGATCCAGCAGCTCTTGGCACACCCTCTGTGTAATGCCTGGCACTGTGCCCACCCTCCTGGCGTGCATCTCTTCTGGAGGTCCCTGTCACACTGAGTGCCTCTTAGGAGCAGATCTGTCTCCACTCCTCATTGAACATCTGGGGCTTAGAATATAGTGTTGGGCACATAGTAAGTGCTCAGTAAGTGCCATCTGGATCTGCCAGACTGAATTGGTCAAGAGGGAACGAGTTCTCTCTGATCCTCAAGCATCTCATCTAGGCCTGGCCAGGGGTGAGCAGAGTGAAAGAAAGGCCTTTCTGCCTTAGCAACCCCAGCCCAAGGGATGCCAGGCCTAAAGATGGTCAGGCTCAAAGGGGATAACGAGTAGTCAGTGTGTCAGGGCCATCCTGACCCAAGGTCCACCGCAGCAAGTGCGCAGCCTCCAGGACTTGCCCTGGACACTTGGTTGCCACTGCAGGAAATCTTAGCTCCCCACCTGGGGATATGGCCATGAGCAGGGCAGGGAGCCTCTGTAGGCAGTGGTCAAGTCCCTACCCCTCTTTGGGCCTTTGGAAGGCCCTCTGCAGCTGCCCTATGGAGTCATCCCAGCCACAGTGTGAGCTCTGTGCGTTGCTGTCTCCTTCACAGGGTGACCGTGGTGTGATAGGACCCCCAGGCGCACCCGGACCCAAGGGGTCGATGGTAAGGAGTAAGTCTGCATCCTCTTTCCCTCTCCTGTTGCAGCCTAGGGTAAAAGCCTGCTCTTCCTCAAGATGTCGGGGACAACCAGCTCCTCCCTCCAGGAGGCCTGGCCTTTGCCCTTCCAGCCCTGGTGGGGGTTGCCCGGTCAGGTGGGACTGCAGGAAGAAGAGACGCCGGCTGCAACTGACTCCCCTCTTCCTCTTCTTTCCTGGCAGGGTCATCCTGGAACGCCAGGTGGTGTTGGGATCCCTGGAGAGCCAGGACCCCCGGTGAGCAAAGCCCTCCTGTTCCTGGGTGCAGACCCACTATGTGATGAGGTCGCGGAGTTCCAGCCTCCGATCCCACAGACCGGGGCTGGACAACCAGCTCACATTGCCTGGCCGCATCCCCCGGCAGATCCTTTCACTTCTCTGAGCCAAGTTTTGCTCAGAGAAGAACCCATGGTCATGATTGTGTGATCATACGGTTCAGTGAAATGGTGAGTGAACGTCCACTACAGAGTGAGGTAGTGGACGTACTGTGCAGGTCCCGGAGCTGGGGACGCAGGAGCCAGCAGGACAGAGCAGAGTCCCTGCCCTGTGGAGGGCTCAAGGTGGAGGATGCAGTTGAGGAATGCCTGCTCCAGAGGCGCTGGCGTCCTCTGATGGCTGAGCAATCTGGGGTGGTGGTGCAGCCGAGGAGGGCTGTGGGAGGGGTGTGGCCAGGAAATCCTAGGCTTGGGGCCCCTTTTATGCTGCCAAGGCTCACTGGGGGGCTGCTTTCATTTGGAGCAAGTGGCACTTGCTCAAAGAAGACAGAACCTGGGGGAGGAGAGGGCTTTGCCCAAGGTCAGGGTTCAGGCTGGGAGCCTGCTTCCAAGTGGGGTTCCTGGAGGTGGCTGGGATGGGTTAGGGGACCAGCCCAGGCCTCCAACCCAGGACAGGGCTGGGAAGGATGAAATCAGCCTGCCCAAGTCTCTGCATGCCCCAGACTGAGGAGCACCATGGGGTCGCGTGAGGGAAGGCAGGGAAGCCTGATGGTTTGAACCAGGGCAGGCTCCACAGACCAACTCTTCGTGCAGATTGGAGGAGCCGGGTCAACCCAGTTCCCAAGCTCTTCCATGCACCTACTGTGTGCCAGGCAGATGTAGATAACAACTGCAGGTGCAACCTGGCAGGAAATAGATCCCCTTCTTAAGAGCCTCACTCTCTAGTGGGGGTCAGAGGACCAGCATTCTGCTGGGTCAGACTCATGAGGCAGCTGAGGTACCAGCTTGGAATTCAAGGCTCCAGCCTCCATGGCCTGAAGGCCGCTGACCGGCCTCCCTCTCCTGGGTTGGAAGATGGAGCAATTGGAGCCCATCAGCTTGAGAGGTGCCCAGGGTAGGACAGAAGGCCCAGTGCGAGGATGCCTAGGATCTGTCATCCGCTTCTGCGCTCTGGGCCTGCACCAGGAGGGAGCTGGAAGGAGTCACCGGACAAAGCGGAAGGCCAGTGGGGGCTTGGAAAGCTGTGGGGACATCAGATGGTGCGAGGCAGGAAGGTACAGGCCTCTTTGAATCTCCCTGGCTCCACTTACGTCCCTACTCCACCTCCTGCAGCGCTTCCCTCTATGGCGTGGCCCACACAGCCTAGTCAGCTGCTTGCCGCGTTGACCTTTCCCAGCACCAGCGTAGGACTGGTCCTTTGGGTCTCGGGGCTCCCTCTGGCCAGCCAGGTGTTCCTAATCTGCAGGCAAGCAGGACCCCACAGAGACCTAGAAAACCTGGCTCCCCCACTTCCCTGCTGCGTGGTTATTGGCCATAGCTTCTCTGAACCTCAGATTCACCCTCTAAGTCAGTGTGATCTTCCTCTCATTAGAACATTGGCAGAAACGCCCGGTCTCATGCAATGCAGTGCTAAGCAAGCTTCCTGTGTTTCACTTAGTGCTCAATAAATGGTAGAAGCCGTGTGCTAAATGTGACAATTAATGCCATTCATCATACTATTACTATTACTAGTAAAGTGACTTTTCTGCTGACACTCTTCCACCTTTGATCAGCATTTCCCGTTTCCAGTCACTTTAATGTCCTGGTTCCACTAGGGCCTGTTGAGGTTAGTCTAGAGGATTAGCCCATAGCTCGAGGTGGTGGGCAGGGGGGAAGGGTCTGGGACCTACCCAGGGTCACCCGGTGAGCCAAGCTGGTTCTAGTCTCCAGATGTGACCTCCTGTCACTTTTTACTGAGGACCTTCCTGCCAGTCCATGTTCCCCACAATGCAACCCTCCTTCAACAGAGGAGGAAACTGAGGCCCAAGTTTAAATAGATTGCTTATAGGGAGATGGGCAGTAAGTGGCAGATTTGAACTGGGCTCTCTGGCCCTGTGGCCTGATCAGTTGAGTGCACACCAGGAGGACAGGGGCCTAGTCCCATGCACAGATGGAGATGCGAGTGTTTTCTGCCAGCCCAATCTGCCTTCTTGCTGGGCCATGTCAGGGACCAAGGGCTCTGCTGATGGGGTGAGGCGCCTACACAACCCCCATGAGTCCCCTGCAGCAGCTATCTGAGGTCTGCGAGTTAGTGCCACTGTCTGTCCCCTGAGGCTGTGTGGGAAAGGAGGGGAGCAGCCAGAGGGCCAGAGGAGCTCCCCCGTGGGAGTCCTGCTAAGCCGGGTGCTCCAGCTCCCTGATGGACAGCTGCCCGCCTCGTCCTTCCTGATCCATTGCTCATCCGATTCCCGAGCACCTGGCACAGGACGGGCACTGGGAATTCAAGGAACGAACCCTGCCTGAGTTTTCCTGTGCTCTTTTGCCTCCGGTGCTCTTCTTGTCATTTCTTTAGCCTGAGAGTATGGGGCGTCTTGCTGGGGCGATCCTGTTCCTTCCTCCCTGCCGCTCCCAGCTCCCGGCCGCTGCCTCCTCCGCTACCCTGCCCCAGTCCTCTCCTATGAGTCCCGGATTCCCAGCCTCCTTCAGGCCGTCCGCTGGGCTCCTTCTCCCCTGGGGAAGCTTGTTCAGGGTGATATTTGGTGTCTGGGGTGAGGGATGGAACTTGGGTGCTGCTGGGGAAAGGAAGGAAGATGGAAAGTTACAGAGATCTTTTTTAGTTGTTGTTGTTGCTGATTTTGAGATCAAGAAGGAAATGGCCCATCCAGATGGACTCCTGCCCACCACCAGGAGAAGGCTGAGCCCGTCGCCCAGGGCTGCCCACCACCAGGAGAAGGCTGAGCCCGTCGCCCAGGGCTGCCCACCACCAGGAGAAGGCTGAGCCCGTCGCCCAGGGCATTGGCCTGTGCCTGAGGTTGTGGCCCTCAGCTGCTTTCCCAACAGGCTGGGTCCCTGCCTTTAGCTTACAGACCCTGGGTAGAGGCAGTGAGGTTTCTGAGTGGTGCCTGGTGGAGGTTGCAGCCTCCAAACTCTGCCCCCCGAGGGGCTCTCACCCCTTGAGAAGGACTTCTCTAAATCCTGTTCCTCCACACAGGGTCCTCCAGGATCTCGAGGCCCACCAGGCATGAGGGGACCTAAGGGACACCAGGTAAGTCAGGCCCAGATCCTAGGGCAGATGCCGAGGAAGGGAACACTTGGAATGGGGAGACCACTGCCTAGTCCCTGTCCCCTGCCCAACTGAGATCTGTGACTTTCATGGTACTAGGGAGGGTTCCAGGCTTGCCCTGGGCCTGGATGTGGGACCTCAACTGTCTTTCCAGCCTCTTTCTTTTCTTTCTTTTTTTTTTTTAAGAGAGAGAGACAGTGAGGGAGTGAGGGGGAGGAAGAGAAAGAGAGAGAGAATCAATTTTATATCGCTCCGACACTTCACTGTGCATGCGCTGCTGGGGTTTGAACCTGCATCCCTAAGCATGCGAGGCAAGCGCCGAAACCGCTGAGCCACCGCTCCAGCCCCTGCAGCCAGAGTCCTAGGCCTTGTGGTGGGCACAGTTGCACTCTCTGGTATCAGAGTTTTGTTCACGGATTCAACGACTCTTTCTTTCTTAGAGAGTGTGTTCTTTTTTTCTTTGCTTGCTTGTTGGTTTTGCAATCTGGTTTTATTCATTTGTATACGTGGGGCCCGGGATCAAACCTGGAACCTTGCACAATGCCAGGCAAGTGCTCCACCACCGAGCCACTTCTCCTTTTATTTAGCATCTACCATGTGCAGGGAACGGGGGGCATGACCCTTGCCTGCCCTCCTGACCTACAGGGCAGCACACTGCCAGGCAGATGCGGGCCACAGAGCACAGGGCCTGCTGGAAGCACAGGCAGCTTGGGAGCCCAGGGAGGCACCTCACCTGGGGAGGCTCAGGAGAGGGCGAGGCTTGAGCCAGACTCCAGGCGGAGGGATCCCCAGGGTGAGACAATGTGTGGCATACTTTGGGATCCACAGTCAACAGAGGATGGGCAGAGGGATGGGGCCAAGACGTGGCAGGCACCATGCCAGGCAGGGCCTCTAAGGGTGCAGGGTAGTGGGGAGCCGCAGAAGGTTTTAAACAAGAGCTGGCCTGAGCAGAGTAGACACACGCACGCACGCATGCACGCACGCATGCACGCACGCACGCACACACACCCCCAGGCATGTCTATCACATGTGTTAACTCATCTAATTCTTACTCTGCCAGGTAGGTGTTATTCTTATTGCCATTTTACAGAAGAGGAAGCAGGTGCAGAGAGGTTAAGTCATTTGCCTCATGTTGCACAGCTAGAAAGCAGCAGAACTGGTATTTGAACCTAGGGATTCTGGCTCTTTTATACTGAATTCAGTGTCCTTCTTGATTATGTGCAGGGGAGTGGATGGAATGGTCTCCTTCTGCCAACGGGTGAGCAGGAAACAAGATGGAGTGGGTAGTTCAGGCCTGATCGCCAAGCCCCATATAGGGGGTTGGTGATTGCTGTTCACCTCTTGGCTGGATTTCAACCAGCTTTAAAATTTCCCCTGCACCAGATGGTCTGAGCAGCTGGACCCAGAGAGGGAAGATAAAGGGGCATTCCTCCTGCCACCATATCCCCTGGTCTCTTCAAGGGGGGAAGGCCCGAGGACAGCCAGGTTCACTGTGCCTTAGGAAGCTGATGTTAGCCAGAGGGTGAGCTGCAGAGGCCCAGTCCCGAGTCCTGCCCCAGCACGAGGCTCAACCCCCAGCCTCTGCTTCCCCAGGGAAGCACCACCCTTTCCCAACAGAGGCTTGAAGAATTCCTGTCCTGTTTGAGGAAACCCAGGCTCCCGACCACATCAAAGTCTCCAGGACTGGGAGGGGAGCGTGGGGACGGAACCCCTCTCCTAGGGAGGCTTGATGGGAATGCGGACCTGTAGGATCAGCCGGGGTCCTGCCTAGCAGGCCTGCCTCGGCCACTGCCCAGCCTGGGTCACTAAGGGTCAGGGACCCAGAGAGGCACCCCTATGTCCATGTCAGAGCTCATTCTGGACAGGCCTTGCTGCCCTCTGGCCTCAGGTTTCCCCATTATGCTAAGCGGAATCCAGGACCCTGTGTGCCCTCCTGCCCATGTGCAGAGTGGTCCCTGCTGCCCAGTCTCCTCCCATCCTGAGCTCTGAGGGGTTGAGCCAGCCCTGGTGGGCTGAGGCCTGTGTCCACCATCCCCAACTGAGAGGAGGCTCTGGGTCTGAGGCAGAGGGGGAGTCCCAGCCTCCCTACCCACCAGCTGTGGGACCTTGGGCTGCTCTCTCCATCCGCTCAGGTGGGCAGTTCTAATTCCTCCTCCTGAGACTCAGGCGCCCAGGGCTGGGCTCTGCTCCCGTGAGTGAGGTATAGCTTGTGCCTTCTTTTGGACCTCAGGCAGTGGCCTTCCCCTCTGAGCCTCTGGTTCTTCCTCTGTAGAATGGGCAGCCCCAGAAGCCACCTGGGGATGGCCAAGGGATTCCATCACTTCACAGGTGCCTGGAACATGCCAGCACCTCGGGGGTGGTGGCCGAATCCCTGTCTCCAGCTTTCGCATGGAGTTTCTCATGGGGGATGCAGGTGGCCAGGTCCCCCCTCCTGGGCATGGGCTCCTCCCACCCAGGCTAACCCCAGGCAAAGTTGCCTTTGGGGCGTGGATGCAGAGAGTGGAGGAGGCTCTGCCAGAAACCCAGGCCTGTCCCCTTTCTCTGAGCCGCCACACAGGGTCTCCCAGACAGGAACCCTGGCCTTTCCAACACCCTGCTCCACGAGCATCCTTCCTGGCAGCTCTTCCAGACCTCTCTTGCACACCCCCGCGACGGGGCGCTCACTCCATCCTGACAGACAGTGATAGGGGTGAAATAAAATGCGCCCCCAGCTGACTGGGGTCCAAATTTTGCCTCTCCCCTTAGTAGCCATGTGACCCCAAATTCACTTCCTTTTTTTTGTAAGACAAGAGTAACAGCTTCCTTCTTTATTGCTGCTGATGATTATTATTGCTGGAATTGTCATTAGTTGACAAACCTCCCCGAGAGGCTTGGATTCCCGTGGTGAGCAGGGTGCTTTGTGATTCAGGCCACACAGAGGTGTCTCTGGGCCCCTGCTGCTTGGGCACTCGACAGCAGATACAGTGGAATTGTCACTTTTTCTGTCTCAGTTCTTCATGGACAGTGTCCTCGTTCTACTCTTCATTGACTTTTCCTCCTTCGCTCTTCTCATTCCTCAGCCTGCCCCACCCAGCCACTCCTGATCCCCAGGCCTGGCGGAGAGTCACAGGCTGCTCCTCTGAGCTCCCAGGCTGGGGTGGGCCAGCTGCTGCTGCAGGACACTCTGTTCCCGGCACGGGCCTGTTCCAGCCCCACAGAAAAACCCTGGACTGCTCCCCAGGGGGCTTTTCCCGGAGACCCCTTCCCACCTGAGGCCCTGTGGGAGTCCCCTAGCAGGACCCTAGCAGATGCCAGTTGCTAATGTACTCAGGGGTCTTGGATGATTCACTGTCTTGGGCTGGACCTCAGTGTTTCCCCCTGTGTACTGGGAGAGCAGGTGGACTCCACCTGTCCCCAGGACCTCCCAGCTCTCTGGGGACTGAGACTCCAGTCTCCAGGATCAGAGTGAAGCCCAGGTCTCCAGAGGACAGTGGCCCCACTGCTGTGTGGCTCTGCACCTGTCCCCTCCTCCTATCAGTGCTCCTGCTGTGAGCTGAGCCAGGTGAGCTCACCTAGCTGGCTGGAGAGGGGGCTGCTCCACACGCCTGGCCGTGCCCCCGGATTGGTCTCAGTTTCCCCCACGGGCAGTGGTCCACAAGCTGCTTTTGCCACGCGTGTGCTCTGGGGAGAGCAGGCAGCGGAGTCTGAAGACCCTGCGGCGGGGACGTGTGCTCTGGCTCAGTCTCCACATCTGTGAAGTGGGTCTGCTGAGTTACCCGCTCAAGGTCTCTGCATGGGGTTGTTCATGCCCCAGTTCCAAGCTGGAAAGGTGGGGCCTCTCACTGTGTCTACCTGGCCATGCCCTCTGCAGAGCCTGCTCAGCTGGCACACAAGGGTGACGTGCCTCAGGTGGCAGTGTGCCGCGGCTTGTGCAGGGAAAGCCCTGAGGAGACCCCTGCTGTCCACTGTGCTAGAACCTTCTTTCTATTTCAGGGCCCCAGAGGACCGGATGGACCAGTTGGGGAGCAGGGGTCCAGAGGCCTGAAGGTACCAACCCCCGTGTCCCTCATTGGCTTCTCCCCATTGGGCAGGGGTCCCAGCACCAAAGCCAGGGGCTTGTCCTTCCTCATCACCACCTCTAGGGACAGAGAGAGTCCTGGGAGGCTCAGGTGGTCCCCCAGGCCTGACACCCTCCTGCCCCCGAAGGCCCAGAGCGGGAGGAAGCCAGGGGAGAGTGAGTGTGAGAGGGAATCAGCAGCCCTCCAGCCTCCAGCTTCATCAGGGCTCCTAGAGCTGAGACTCCCTCTGATGTCCCTGTCAGCAGAAAGGGGTCTTTTGTTCTAGACCCAAGGCACCTGGTGACTATGGAAAGCCACTCCTTGGCAGAGCCTTAGTTTTTCCACCTGGTCAATGGGGACGGGGATGACCCTGTGGGCTCCCCGGTTAGGCAGGCCCCTTCTTGGGGAAGGGTCCTCCCAAAAACCCTCCCCCTCATGTGCTCCGCTTCTGGCAGGGCCCTGCAGGACCTCAGGGCAGACCCGGCCAGTCTGGACAGCAGGTACGTCAGGCCAAGGTCACGCTGGCTGGACGCCAGGCCCCCACCCCGCTCCGTGCTCTGTGCTGTGTGCCTCTAATGACCCCAAAATGTGCTTCTAGGGCGCGGCTGGCGAGCGAGGCCACTCGGGCCCGCGAGGCTTCCTTGTAAGTGACAGTTTTCATACCCTCAACGCGGGGCTTTGGGGCTGGGTGGGATGAAATAGCTACGAGTTCCCCATCTGCTGTGGAAGCCCTACCTCCTCTCCCGGGGCCTCAGCCTCTCCACCTGTCACATGGGGTCACACCTGTGGAGGGGGGCATGACCAGAGCACACCTGAAGGTCTCACCTGAGGTCAAGGGGGCTGGAAGGGTGACGCCCGGGAAGAGACTGTGGTCACCTCTATCTCTCTCTGCAGGGTGTCCCAGGTCCCTCAGGCCCCCCAGGCACCAAGGGCCTCCCAGGAGAACCGGTCAGTGTCTCTACCTCCCTCTTTGACACCTTTGTCCCTGGCAGGCTGGTCTCAGACACACCATTGCCAGGGGAGTGGGCAGGTGGTCAGGCAAGGAGCAGGTTGGAAAGGGCCCATACCCGGGCCCCACCATCCTGATGGGCCAGGCTCCCAGTGGTGGCGAGAGCGCTGGCCAGGAGCCTCTGCTTGAGTCTCAGCTTGCGTATCCTCAGCCGGTTCCCTTGGGGTACAATGGGGGCAGTTGTCCCTCCCTTGCCGTTCTGTTGTGAAGACGAAATGAGAAAACAAGTCGAGGACATTCAGCCAGAGAAAGGCAGGGGGGCAGGGGAGGAAGAGCCTCCAGCAGATGAGGGCTGCAGGGGGGACCAAAGGGCGTGACCTGTTGGGCTTGCCCTTCAGGAGATGCCCGGAACGGATGGGCTGGGGACGATGGCCCAGGTGTCCAGATTCCTGATGGAGGCTGCAGGGGGCAGTGCTCCTGCTGGCGATGCAGGGTCAGGAGTTTAGAGGAAGTGCCCTGGACCCCTCCCCAGAGGGCACAGAGGGTGGACAGGAGGCTCTGCCCCCCAGCGCCTGGATGGCATTCCCCACTCTGGAAGCCCAAAGAGAGTCCCTTTTGAGCACTGGATCAGCCAGGAGCAGGGGTGGAGTCCACTGGGGTTTTCAGAGGGGCCTCTGCTGGGACAGGCATTTCAGGCAGAGGGCACAGTGAGCCCGGGGTTCCTGCACAGGACAAGCCCCTCTGGGCTTTGCTGGGTGAGGGGAGTATGCAGGTGGGGTGGGGGATCCACAGGGGATTGGGACTGAGAAGCAGCTGCAGACTTCAGGCCCCTCTGTGTGGCTGGAGCGGGCTGCGGGGTGGGCTGCTCTGTCACAGGATCTGTGGGTCCTCTCCCTCGCCCCCACTGCAGACTGTGTGGTTGGAGGCTGGCTTCTCTCAACTGCCCGTGTGTCTGTCTGTCTTCCAGGGCCCTCAGGGACCCCAGGGGCCAGTCGGCCCGCTGGGACAGATGGGACCCAAGGTGAGTGCTGAGGACCTTTGTTTGTCCTCGTGGCTCTGGGTGTGCATTAGCCCTTCCCGGTACTCGGGGGGACTGGGTCGAGACTCAGCAGAGAGGGCAGACCCCAGCCAGTGGCAGAGCGAGCAGCTGGGCTCCCAGACCCAGGGCATTGATGGCACCCTCATGGGGGGTTGGCAGCACCTCTGCATCACTGAAAGTGTCACGCCGCCCTTGCTGAGAATTTACCCCAGCACAGAGTTGAGACCCGAGAGCAGCCCGCCAAGGCACATGCAGCACAGAGCTTGGAAAGGGCCTCAGACCTTCTGGCCCTGTCCAGAGGAGAAAGCCAACCCCAGGGCTTATGCAAGGGCAAGGCCAGGCCAGGGTGATAACACAGGACGCTTTGCCCTTGTCGCCCTGGCTTGGCTGCAGAGAAGAGCTAGAACCACTCACTGGCCTCTTCCCAGGCCTACGTGAATCATGAATTTTCCTCCCTGGGCTTGCCAAGGGCTCCTATGTGGTAAACCGCACTCATGGGAAGGGAGAGGGTCCAGCAGCCCCTGGGTAGTCTGAGGCCTGGCCAACCAGGGCCCACGCACCCCTCCCCTAACCCCAGCTGCAGGTCCCCAGAAGGTGCATCCTGCTTCCGCCTCTGTGTCTCTTATGCTGTGTGACCTGAGGCTATCCCCTACCCTCTCTGGGCCTCAGTTATCCCTTTGCTTACAGCCTGGGTCCGGCCCTTGCTCTAGGAGAGACTGATGGCATTTTCTTGCAGGGGCCGCCAGGTGCAGCGGGAGAACCAGGCCTTCCTGGGGAAACCGGGCTGAAGGTGAGGCGGGATTAAAGATCAGAAAATGACTTGTTGAAACCAGTGCCCACCGGCCTCTGTGTCCTCCCCAGGGGAGAAAACAGGCCTTTCTTGTGCCCGAGATAATGGGTTCTCTGTGTTCCTGCCTGGGGAGCAGGGCCTGCTGTGGCCACAGTGGATGCCCAGCCAACCCAGAGCCCCCGCACCTGCCTGGCCTGCATGGCAGGTGGGCTGCACCTCCGGATCCGCACGATAGCATCTGCACTTGAGTGCCGGTGCCCCTCCTTGCCTGCTGACCCCTGGGGGCCTCCCCTGCTGCTGTTGGAGGAGGACCCTGACACCCAGCAGGCCTGAGAGTGCAGGAGGAGTGCTGCCTCCCCACCCCGCCAGGGCACGACAGAGGCCAGGCCCAGGGGAGCCAGCCAAGGGGCTGTGGGACTGGAGCCATTCAAAGAGGGAGCCAGGCTGGGCCTGGGACTGTCAGACTTGGCTTAGTTCCAAAACCTTTGCTCCAAGAACAAAGACGAAATCATCCGGTGTGGAAGCAGATAGAAGTGAACGGTTCCAGTTGGGGTGGGGCAGGGGCTCCAGGCTCTGCCTCCTCCTCATGTCCCAGCAGGACTGCAGCTTGGAAACCCCTAGATGAGAAGGACCCTTTGGGGATCTTCAGGGTGCAGGTGACAGCTATTCTCACTTCCTCCTAGTTTGGGTTTCTCTCTTAGTCTCCAGCAGAGTAAGAAGGTGTCAGGTGAAGGTCAGGTGGTGATAATGGTGATGTTGGTGGTAGTGATGGTGATGGTGGAAACGATAATTACGGTAATGGTGATAGTGGTGGTTGTGATGGTGGTGATGATCGTGATGACGATGGTAGTGGTGGTGATGGTGATGATGATGGGGTTGATGGTGGTGGTGATGGTGATGATGGTGATGATGATGGTGGTGGTGATGGTGATGATGGTGATGGTGATGGAGTTGATGGTGATGATGGTGGTGATGGTGGTGATGGTGATGGTGTTGATGGTGATGATGGTGGTGATGGTGATGATGGTGATGGTGATGGGGTTGATGGTGATGATGGTGGTGATGATAGTGATGATGATGGTGGTGATGGTGATGGTGATGATGGTGGTGGTGATGGTGATGGTGATGATGGTGGTGGTGGAAATGATAATTATGGTATTGGTGGTAGTGGTGGTTGTGATGGTTATGATGATAGTGACGATGATGGTGGTGGTGATGATGATGGTGATGGTGATGGTGGTGATGATGATGAAGATGGTGGTGGTGATGGTGGTAGTGATAGTGCTGGTAATGGTGATGGTGATGGTGGTAATGATGGTGGTGGTTAGGATAATGTTGGTAGAGATGATAATTTTGTTGTGGTGGTGGTGATGGTGATGATGGTGGAAATGACAATTATGGTAATGGTGATAGTGGTGGTGGTTCTGGTGGTGGAGATGATGGTGATGATGATGGTGATAATGATGGTGATGGTGGTGGAGATGATAATTAAGGTGATGGTGGTGATGGTGATGATGGTGGTGGAGATGATAATTAAGGTGATGGTGGTGATGGTGGTGATGGTGGTGGAGATGATAATTATGGTGATGGTGGTGATGGTGGTGGAGATGATAATTATGGTGATGGTGGTGATGGTGGTGGAGATGATAATTATGGTGATGGTGGTGATGGTGGTGGAGATGATAATTATGGTGATGGTGGTGATGGTGGTGATGGTGGTGGAGATGATAATTATGGTGATGGTGGTGATGATGGTGATGGTGGTGATGGTGGTAATGGTGATGATTCTTTTGCCCTGGTGTGGGAGAAGCACATGTCCAGGGTTGACCTGGAATTGACTGTGGTTGGCGTTTTGCAATTCCCTTTGGTCCGCTCCCTCTCTGCCCCCCAGTCAGCTGGCAGAAACAGGAAGGGTTTGCGAGGGCTGGAGCTGGGGCTGTGCTACCTGCCTTCATGGACTTGTGTTTGGCTTCTCCTAGGGCGACCTTGGACCCCTGGGCAGCCCTGGGGAGCAGGGCCTCATCGGGCAGCGGGTGAGTGGAAGCAGTGCACTCTCTCTGGAAAGCCCCCAAGGGGTTTGAATAGAAGGGCTTCCTTCAACCTGCCTGGTCCTCCGTTTCCTCAGCTGTAAGAGGTAGACCTGGAATCCGCATGGCCTGGCCGGGTTCCTTAGTTGCCAGGATTTCCACGATGTAGAGAGAAACATCAGTGGTTAAAAGGCTTGGGGTCCCTGATGCTTGGTGTCCCTCTTACACATTAGCAGTCACATTTTCAAGGCTCTGAAAAGGTCTGCAATCAAGGAATTGGCACCTTTTGGATTGACCCAGGGCCTCCAAATGTCTCTAATTTCTAAGTGCTTTTATTGAAAAACACATTTATCCTTCAAAACTCTTCCATAGACGGTTGTCCTGCCCTTTTCCAAAGAAACCTACAAACTCGCCTTGCTCTAAGAAGCCCTACAGGGCCCTGTGTCCAGTTTTGTGTGCCCTGTGCCCAGTATCGAAGGCCCCTGCCTGAACATGGAGGCCTGGACAGCGGGAGGACCCGGCAGGCATCCTCCAGCACCTTGCTGATGGGGAAGGGGGCCCACAGTGGGAGGTGAGGGCCCAGCCCCAGCTCCTCAGCTCTCATCTCCTTGCTTCCGACACCTCGTGCTACCCATGACCCAAGGAGGGAGGAAGGGGGAGCACATGGGCCCCTCCCCAGTAACGTGTTTCCCTATCACCCTTTCCAGGGAGAGCCAGGCCTCGAGGGTGACAGTGGCCCCGCAGGGCCCGACGGGCTGAAGGTACGTGCCCTGTGGGTCAGGGGCTGGAGGAGGGAGTCTGCGGGCTCAGCTCTCCCAGGCAAGGGCTCAGCTTCCTCCCGGAGCACCCGTTCCCATGAGCTCTGCAGCCAGCTCTGGCCCCCACTGGAGGCAGGGTGGAGAGGCCCAGTAGGCCTTCACTCTGGCCACCACTACCTGTCCATGCGGAACTGGGGGCCATCATGACCTCCCACTCTTCTTACTGCCCCTCTCCCTGAAACTCAGCTACTCTTGGCTAAGTGAGGTTCCCAAGCCCCCACTCCGTGCCAGGCACAGAGCCAGAGTGTCGATGTCTATCACCTTCTGAAAGGTCAGAAAAATAATAACCATGACCACTGATGTGCAGGTCACTGTTTAGGGAGGACTAGTCAGAGGTCCCAGGCTACCCACTATATGTGTCACCTCCATCAATGCTGCAGGGGAAGCTTTAGATGTGGAAATTGAGGTTCAGAGAGGTTTAGCACTTTGTCTGAGGAAACACAGCTAGTAACTGGCAAACCCAGGACCCAAATATGCCTATTTGGCTTCAAAGCTACTACTCTTTCTGCTGCACCATGCACCCATCTAAAGGTGTCTGTTCAGATCGAGGTGTCTGTTCAGAGTCTAGGGTGGCGAATGGAGGATCTGAAATTCGAACCCATGGCTCACTGTGCACTGAGTGCACTGAGGAGCCCAGCCCCAGGGGTGAGGCAGGCATGGTCCCCTGAGCAGAGGTCCTGAGCCAAGGAGCCAGAGCCCTGTGCCTCACTCGAGCTCTGCCACGGCTTGCTGTGTAGCGTGAGGAGTCTCTGCCTGTCTCTGGGCCTCAGTCTTCCCATCTGTAAACGGAGCGTGCTGGGCCAGCCACTTGGAACGCTGAGCTTTGGCAGATGCTGGAGATTTGGAGAGACCCCAGGAATCTTGAGTGTGTTTTTCAGGGCTGCACAAGCACCCCGGCTGTGGGGGAGACCTGGCGGGAGGGCTCTGTCGCCCCTGGGGCCAGGTCCTGTGCGGGACCAGGGCTCTTCCCTGAAAACCAGCCCTGCTGTGGGGAAGAGGGCCAGCCTGGGAGTCAGTGCAGCTGGTGGCCAGGGATGACAGGCCAGAAAGGGAGTTCCAGAGCTGGGAGAGTCCGCAGCAAGTCATCGGGGCCAGACCCCTGTCGCCATGCCAGGCTGTGCTTGAAATCTGAGGATCTGGGTGGAAAGGGACCTCGGTAGCCACCTGGGGCCCAGAGCTGTTCTGCACTGGCTGTGGCTCAGCTACCACCTGTGATGCCCGTGGGCAGATCTCTCCAGGCTAAGCTAGAAGCTGCCCAGTAGCTGTCCCACACCAGCCTCTGCCCCCGTGGCCAGGCCCAGCAGGGGTGAGCGTCCCAGACCTGCGCTTGGGCTCCCCTCACCCTGCAGGCCAAGCTGGGCCCTAGCTCCGCCCTCTGCTCTGCATTCTCACTACTTTGTCAGGGTCCCTCCCGGACTGTGACGCCCTGACACAGAACTGGCAAAGCCACCCCCTGCTCTGCCCGGACTGCTCTGGGCCTGTCCTTCTCATCCACGTGATTTCAGGCCCTCACCCTCCTGGGACATCCCTGGGCTGCTGCGGCCAAACCATGCACACACTTGCCATCGGCCCTGGGGTGGTGGCCTCCTGATGGACACTGCCCTCCCTGGGTGAGGGGCTTCCCAGCCACGCCCCTCACCCAGGGCAACAGCGCAGACCCCACCCTGCAGGCACCCGGCCTGCGCTGCTCTCCCAGGACCCTGGAGGATGGCAAGCCCAGCTGGCTGCCCCTTGGCAAAAGCTGCGTGTGCCGAGAAGCCCCCTGCACATCGGCCCCAGAGCCCAGGGTCCCTTCCCACCACAGAACCGCAGGTGCCCCTGAACCTTGCGGTCCCAAGAGGACCTTGGTGACACCCTAGTAATCATAAAGAGCCTCCGTCCGCTTGGCAGGGAGCTGGCCAGGTGTCTCAGTGCCGGCTGCAAATGTCAGCTCGCCGCAGGCCACGGACTTGGTTCCCCCATGAGGGTTGAGCGCCCGTGGAAAGCACTGGGATCGTTAGCTGCCACCCACCCGACGGGGTCCTGTGGCCACTGAGACGGGCACGCAGAGCAGGCCGCAGGGAAGAGCGGGTTCTCAGCCTTAGCAGCACAGCGGGCGGAAGCAGCCGCGGGGACTTGGCCTCGGAGCGTGGCTTCTTGCTACCTGGCCCCATGCCTTGAGCGGTTGCTTGGCCCAGCGGGGCAGGGTGATCGGAACTGCTGTCTGATTTGCTGTTTTCCTGTGAGCAAATTCCAGAGTGGAACTGGGGCAACGGGGAGCTGGCCCTGGAGGCCCCCAGGAAGAAGCTTCCTTCATAAAAGCCCATTCGGCGCTCGCCCTCCTCCTGGTGTGTTGGGAGTTGGGGTGGAAGAACCTTGTCTCCCAACCTGGCCCTTGCTGGGATCTCCCCGGGGTGGCTGCCCTCAGACGCCTGGCTCCCTCTGAGCCACGCCCCCTGCCCTGGTCCCAGCCCAGGCAAGGACAGCAGCAGCCACCATGGGGATGGGGGTGTGTTTCCCACGCTGGCCGGGCCACGCCAGCCCCAACTGCCTGCAGCTCAGGGCACTGTCAGGGGACTCCAGAGGCCCATTGGACCTCTACAAGGAGTCCTGAGATTTCGGGCTCTGGTGGGCTAGGGATTAATTTATTCTCTCTCTCCCCTCCTCATGCCCCCCCGACTCAGGGAGACAGAGGTGACCCAGGGCCTGATGGTGAGCGTGGCGAGAAAGGCCAAGAAGGGCTGAAGGGCGAGGATGGGCCCCCCGGCCCCCCGGGCATCACTGGCGTCCGGGTGAGTGTGTAGGCTGCAGGCCAGCGCTGGGGCTCCAGGTCCCTGCGCCCTCACCCTGCCCAGGCCAGGCTGCGCGGCAGGAGGAGTCAAATGCTGGCTGATGACGGGGACCTGATTGCAGTGGGGGCCATGCTAGGTGTCACAGCTCAGCATGGAACTAACTGCACGCATCCACCCTGAGCCAGCCAGGCGGTGGGAACTTGCGCCTCGGCCACCAGCCACCTCCCAAGCTGCGCATCTCCCTCTTCAGCCCCCAAGGGGAGAGATCGGTGCTGCTTCCTGGCCCGTCAGCCCACTCTCATTCAGGCCTACTCTTGACGGTCTTTTTCCCTCCTGGAGCGTCGAAATGACTAACCTGGGGCAGATCCAAATGAGCCTGCAAACTGGCTGTGGGAAGATATTTGTTTCCTAAAAATAGAACCGAAGTGCTAATTCCCCTTAACAGCTGCGACAGAATGAGCTCACCACAGAACCAGAGAGGAACATGAGGCACTCGGTCAGACTAGCCACGCCAGAGGCTTCCCCGGGCTTGACTCAGCTGTGGAGAAATGGGCCAGGGGAACTCAGCAGGAGGGCTGCTGGTCCCCATTCGCCCTCCGTAACTTGCTGTGTGACTTTTCACTTGCTTCTTGCCCTCTCTGGTCTCATCGTGTAATGATGAAAGATTTGGGGAAAAATGTGCTATGATCACTTTGAGTTCTCACATTCCAGCCACCCTTTTTTACTGAGTTTTGAGTATCACGACTATGAATTGGCAAAAGCTTAAAACTATGAGTTTGGAGGAGGAAATGACTAGAAACTGGTGGTGGTGATGATAGTGGTGGAAAAAATGGTGGAGGTGATGAAAGTTATGGTGGTGATGATGATGGTGATGCCGTATGATGATGGTGACAATGGTGATGCCGTATGATGGTGGTGACAATGGTGATAGTGATGGTAATAACTGGTAATGGTTATGATGGTGATGATGGTGATAGTAATGGTGATGGTGGTGGTGATGATGTTGGTGATGGTGTTATTGTTGGTGATGATGGTAATGGTGGTTATAGTGATGATGGTTATGGTGTTGGTAGTGTTGTTGGTGTTGGTGGTGATGGTGGTAATGGTGGTTATAGTGATGATGGTTATGGTGTTGGTAGTGTTGGTGGTGATAGTGGTGATGGTGTTGGTGATGGTGGTAATGGTGGTTATAGTGATGATGGTTATGGTGTTGGTGGTGATGGTGGTGACAGTGTTGGTGGAGATGATGGTAATGGTTATAATGATGGTTATGGTGTTGGTAGTGTTGGTGGTGATGGTGATGGTGTTGGTAGTGGTACTGATGATGATGATTGGTGATAGTGATGATGGTTACGGTATTGATGTTGGTGATGGTGTTGGTGGTGATGATGGTAATGGTGGTTATAGTGATGATTATGGTGTTGGTAGTGTTGGTGGTGATGGGGTGATAGTGTTGGTGATGGTGGTAATGGTGGTTATAGAGATGATGGTTATGGTGTTAATAGTGTTGTTGATGGTGATGGTGTTATTGTTGGTGATGATGGTAATGGTGGTTATAGTGATGATTATGGTGTTGGTAGTGTTGGTGGTGATGGGGGTGATGGTGTTGGTAATGGTGGTAATGGTGGTTATAGAGATGATGGTTATGGTGTTAATAGTGTTGTTGGTGGTGATGGTGGTGATGGTGTTTGTGGTGATGATGGTAATGGTGGTTATAGTGATGATGGTTATGGTGTTGGTAGTGTTGTTGGTGATGGTGGTGATGGTGTTGGTGATGATGGTAATGGTGGTTATAGTGATGATGGTTATGGTGTTGGTAGTGTTGTTGGTGATGGTGGTGATGGTGTTGGTGATGATGGTAATGGTGGTTATAGTGATGGTTACGGTGTTGGTAGTGTAGTTGGTGATGGTGTTGGTATTGGTGGTGATGATGGTAACGGTGGTTATAGTGATGATGGTTATGGTGTTGTTGATGGTGATGATGGTGGTGGTGGTAGTGATGATGGTTATTGGTGATGGTGATAATGGTTACAGTGTTGATGGTGATGATGGTGGTGGTGATGACACTGTCAGTGCTTGTGATAGTGGCCATGGTGATGGTGACAGTGGTGACAGCAAGGTGATGTCAGTATCTTGCCGTCACTCCCAACTCCTATACACTGAGAGTCTCTGGGGCCAGAGTGCACGTACAGCAGGGTGGCTGAGGCAGTTGGAGCCTGCATTTAAATTTCTTTGGCACCAAAAGTGCAGGACAAAGGCCTCCCAGCCTGTGGCCTGGAAACAGTCCAGCATCTAAAAATAGGACCTCAGCCGGCCAGGGCCTCTGCAGCAGCACTCCACTGTCTTGCTCCATGTGCTCTTGTCTTGGGGGATGGTGGCCTGCGTGCTGTGTCCTGGTGCCATCGTGCCATCCTAGTGGACGCAGTGCATTGTGACAGAATTGCCCAGCAACACGCTTCTCAAAATGTGCATGGAGGGGGCCCAGCAAGTCCCCACTCCATTGCCCCTGGCTCACCCCACCTCGCTCCGGCCATTCTCAGGGTCTCCACCTTGGGGTGCTCTCAGCAGGAGGGCCTGCTCTCCATCCCCTCACGCTGTGCCCAGTGCTTCCATGCTGGTCCACCTTTACTCTCCCAAGGGGTCAGCCAGCCACGGCAAGTTCCACCAGCCACGGGTGGCACGATTTCCCCAAGGCCTTCCAGGGCCAACCTGGGACCAGGAGTGCCCCGTGAAGTGACATTGCACATCTTACTTCTAGCCTGCCCAGGTGGCCTGCAGAGGGCCCCTCCTCTACTGAGCCTTGGTTTCTTTAGCTCTAAAATGGGATAAATAATCCCTTTTTCTCAACACTGGCAAGAATAGAATGAGGATTTATATAGCCTGTGGACAACACTTCCTGGCCCTTGGTTAAGATAGTGAGGATCATTAGAACTTTATTATTGGAGAAGCAAATGTCCTTGAGATTGCTTAGTCCAGCACTGCCCTATAGAAGCATAATACAAAGTCTGTTATCCCAGCAACTCGGGAGGCTGAGGCAGGATTGCAAGTTGGAGGCCAGCAATTTTATGAGACCTTCAGAAACTTTGTGAAATGGTGTCTCAAAACAAAAAATAAAAGGACTGGGGTTGCAGCTCAGTGGAAAGAAAGAAAAGAAACAATACAAGCCACACATATAATTTAAAATTTTCTAGTAGTCACATTTTACAAAGGAAAAAAAATGAGTGAAATCAATGTTTTTTTCTAAAGGGAGAGAGAGTGAGAGTTAATTTTTATTTTTTTCATCTGACTTTTTGTTTTTCCAACATTCAGTTGTATATGTGGTGCTGGGGTTTGAACCCAGGTCCTAGCACATGCCAGGCAAGCCCTCTACCACTCAGCAACCCCTCCAGTCCCATGAATTAATTTTTAAAATTAATTTTAATAACATTTGTTTAGGCAAATAAATACAAAATATTGTTTCGGTGTGTAATCAATATTTAAAAATCGTTAATGATATGTTTCACATTCTCTTTTTTTGCACAAAGTCTTTTAAATTTCACTGTGTAGTTTGCACTGCCAGCACATTCCAATTCAGATGTAAATTTTCCCTATAATAACTTCCAGGGTAGATTCTCACGGTGTGTATATTTCTTCTGGCAGTGCTCGATCTCCGAAAATGTCCAGTAGCCCCAAGTTGTTTCAAACAGACTTAAAAATTTTGCAGCTAGGGCTGGAGCGGTGGCTCAGCGGTTTCGGCGCTTGCCTGGCAAGCACGAGGACCCGGGTTCAAACCCCAGCACCACGTACACAACTAAGTGTTGAGCAACTAAGGCCATGTGAAAAACTAAATAAAGTTGTTTCTCTCTTTCTCTGTCTCTCTCACTGTCCCTCTCTCTTTAAAAAAAAAAAAAAAAAAAAATTTTGCAGCTACTGAATAAGATCTGAGTTTCAATTTAGTTTGAAAATTGAATGAATAAAGAAGTCCACACCTGGGCCACAGCAGCACGTTTCAGGTGCTCCGCAGCCGCGTTGGCTGAGGCCACGTACTGGGCGGTGCAGGGCTTCACAGCAGAGGTGGGGAAACTGAGGCCCAAGGAAGCGGAGGAGCTGGTCCACAGGAGGGCCACGGTGGGGCTGACTAGTGGTCTCCTTGGGGACAGTCGTCCTTTCCAGGACAGTCACCACGTGGTGTCTTTTGAGCTGAATGCCAGGGCAGCATTTGGGGATGCCTATGGGGGAGGGGCAGCCTGGCCTGGGGACCTTGGGGTGACGGGCAGCTGACTTCCCAGCACGTGCCCCCCTGTGAGGAGGCCCCTCAGCAGTGCCTGAGAAGGGGGGAGCCCCATGGCGGGCTTCCCTCAGGGATGGTACAGAAGTCCCCTGACATCTCAGACAGGAGGCTGCAACACCTCCCCTGCTCCCCAATGGGGTCCCTGAGGTGGGAGCTGGAAAGGGCCATTGACCTGCTGGGGGACTTGACTGTCCCATCCGTGGAAGGGGCCTCATGGCGTCAACGTTCAGGGTCACTAGAAGGGTGGAACAGCTGGGCACGTGGAACAGCTCAGCACAGATAGCTGCTCAGGATGGGACGTCCCTGGCCATGACAGTAATCATGCCACAGATACCTGCAGTGGCAGAGGCCACATCGTCATTTATGGGAACACTCCTGGCCAGACACTGTTGTAAGTTTCACTGAAGAGGACCCTCAGTGCTGTGAGGCCCATTCGACACTCCCCACTATACAGGGAGGACGTGCTTGAGGTCCCGGGGCAGAGAGGCGGTCATAGGGGTCACAGTGGTGGTCACAGGGGGCACAGTGGCGGTCACAAGGGGCACAATGGTGGTCACAGGGGACACGGTGGCCATCTGACCCTGAGCACAGCTGTCTCATTTCTCATTGTTCTCTTCCTCTCCCCCCTCCCCTCCTTTCAGGGTCCTGAAGGAAAGCCAGGGAAGCTGGGTGACAAGGGCCGGATGGGGGCCAAGGTGGGTTCCTTGACTGCCATGATGGCCATGTCCCTTCACCCCCAGGTGCCAGGGCCAGTGACAACTTGTCTCTCCTCCCGCTGCAGGGCGCCAAGGGCTACCAAGGACAGCTGGGTGAGATGGGTGTCCCCGGAGACCCCGGGCCCCCTGGCACCCCAGGCCCGAAAGGCTCCCGGGGCAGCCTGGGACCAACGGTGAGGACCCTGGCTGGGGCGGGGAGGCCAGGCGTGGGGTAGAGGGACCAGGGTGTCAGCCACCCCCGCTGCCAGCTGAGCCCCCTCGTCTGGATCACGGTTCCCTGGAGAGCTCCCAGCCCTGACGCGAGCCCAGCGCTTGCAGGTCGAAGGGGCCCGTGGGTCTCCTGGAGCTGCCTGTGGAGCCCGGTGAATAAAGGCCTGCTCTGGGGTGGGGACAGGGTGTTTTCATCCGATGAGCTTTCCCACTGCAAATGCACTCCTGGCGGGGGGTGAAGCCGTCCCAGGATGCCTTGGAGTGCAACCCGGGGTGTTGCTGGGTGCTCTGCGGGAAGGGGCCGAGAGCTCCATGGCTGTGGGTGCTGAGGATCTCGGGGAGGCCAAGGGCAGGCAGAAGCGGGAGATCCGGCGGCAGTGGCTCAGTGGCCCTCACCAGTTTCCACGGTGTAAATGCTCCCTCGGGGACTGACACCACACTAGGCACGGGACATCACTGACTGCGGAGACTCGAGGAGATACCCAGCCACACCTCATTAGGGAGGGTCCCTTCCCCGTGTCCCTGGACCCAAATAAGCTCCTGAGCACCAGTAATAGGAAGATGGGGTGAAAGGACTGAGAGTTTTGAGTATTTATCATCTTTGCTTTTTTAAAAAAATTGATTTCACTTCAAGTTCATAAAATTTGAATTTGAATAATGGCTCTGTTTAAGGGGCCTGTGAAAGGCCAGAGATGAAGCAGTCAGGGGTCCTGCAGCTCTGCAGCAGGGAGAGGTGGCTCGGGGTGCTATGGGGGGACCGACCCGGCCTTGTTCCCTGCCTTTGTCATGGGCAGGGTGACATGCCAGGCCACTGGACCCAGTGAGTGGGGACCTGGGGAGAGCATCCCCCTGCATCCCCACTGTGAGAGGCATGCTCCATACCAACGAGGGTCTCCTCTCCTAGGGTGCTCCAGGCCGGATGGGGCCCCAAGGAGACCCAGGACTGGCTGGTTACGACGTAAGCGGACCCCGCCTTTTGGAAACCTCCCCTCCCTCTCTGGAGCTCCGTCCTGCAGCCTCAGCTCTGCCCCAGGCCCCCAGCTAAGGGCCAGCCCCTCAACCCTGGAAGATGTGGGGTGTCCCCTGCCTGGGGAGTTCCTGGACTATAGATAAGGGGGACAAGGACCATGGATAGAAAGGAGGCAGGGGGTCTTGGTCAGAAAGGGAAACGAGGCTCAGAGGGTTTGCAAAGCATGTGAGGCCTGGCAGCTCTGTGTCTCTGGGAGCCGCATGCCAGCCCTGGTCATTGTGGCCCTTGCCAGATCCAGGGTCTGAAAGAGCTAATGCAGGGATAGGAGAGGGAAGGACAAAAGAGGGGCGAGGAAGACAGGGGAACAGAAGGGGTGGCAGGGCTGGGGGAGCACCTGCATCTGCAGTCCTGGCCGCATCCTGGGGAGCCCGCTGAGCCCCTAGGCATGCAAGCTACCCTTAGAGGTATGTCTGGAGGTCAGGCCCAGAGACACACTGAGCTTGATTAGAGCCACACAGCAAACTGGGGCAGAGCTGGGACCGTCATACAGTCCAATGTCTCCACTCGTCTCTGAGTTCCTCTCCTTTGTCATTTGTCCCTCCTGAGTCCCCACTTGTCCCTCAACTCTATCATGTTTGCCTTCAGGGACACAAAGGCATTGTGGGACCCCTCGGACCTCCAGGACCAAAAGGCGAAAAGGTGGGTATTTGGTTGTGTGTTGGGGTCAGGGTCGGCTCTGGGGTCAGCAGGAACAAGCCTCTGTCTGAGGTCTTTGGGAACAGGGCAGCACAGAAGGCCCTGCCCACTCACACTGTGGCTGCCAGGCGTGTCACCTGGGCTATGCCCAGCAGGCAGGAGCTGAGCCATGTTCCCTGGGTGTCGTCCTGGCCCAGCACTGGAACATCAGCAGGCACAATCCCTGTCCTTACGGGCTTGGGGTCATGGATGTCAGTGATGAAGTGGCTGAGAGTGTGTCACCCCTCATCCGTGAGCATGGAAGCCTTGCTAACAGCTGAGACCACCCAGCCGGAGCCAGGAGGGGCAGGATGCAGACAGCAACCCAGGACCAAGGGGCAGCCTGTCCATCCCTCAGCCAGCACTCCACACTCAGGCTCAGGCGAGCAGAGAATTGCTGGAGCTTTGCTGCCCCGTGAAGGTGGGAGATGGGGCACCAGAAAGCTCAAAGGGTGGGCCCTGGGTTGCATCCCAAGCAGCACCCAGCCAGCCCTGGAGCCGAGTCTCTGAATCCCTGCTTCCTTCCTTCATCCCCACAATTACTCAGCTAGAACACCTCCTACCAGGCTGCACCTCCCCAGCCTCCCTGCCTCCCCACCTCCCCACCTTCCCACCTTCCCACCTCCCTGCCTCCCCAGCCTCCCTGCCTCCCTGCCTCCCCACTTCCCCAACCCTCCTTTTGCTTAGTCAGCTCCCCACCAAGTCTACTGTGTATGCGTCGCACTGGCCTGCCATGTGTCACACTGGCCTGGTGGCTGTGCAGCTGGCCCTGGCTCCTGCTTAGGACTGTAAGCCTGAAGGGGCTGCAGGCTCCAGCTGGATCCCACAGCAGGCTGCAGGAAGCACCACTCAGTCCCCCTGGGTCCCCTTGGGCCTCGCCACCTCCTAAGGCCAGCACAGAAGGGGTTAGCACAAACCTTGGCACCAGGAGGAGCCAGTGCCCCCTAGGCCTCCACTCTGGGCCATCTGCAGTCACAGAAGCCATCCCTGTGGCTGCAGAATGGGACCCTGTAGCACATCTGCCCAAGATCTGCTGGGTGCTTTGGGTGGGTGCCTGAGAGGCTCCATGGCTGCATCTGTGGAGCGGGGAGCACCTGGGGTGCAAGGCTGAGCAGCGTGGCGGACACTCCACGCTTTCTGGCTCCTGAGGGGTGCTGCTAGTGGGCTCCAGCCCTCCACCTGCGTGTGCCCTCCCTGAGCCAAGGCTCCCAAGTAGAGATCCAGCCTCGGGGATCCTGCGTTGTCAAATGATTTCCTGGAGGGGGCACCATCACAGAGTGTAATGACACAAATGAAGCCAGCCGGTCTCTCGGGACATGTGGTCCATGGATGATGTCATTATGTGCACATGAGCACGGTCCCTTAGTGAATGGCCGACCACAGACCAGAGAGCAGGGTGGGAGCAGTGCTACTTCCCCGAGTTTCTCCCACAAGCCTCACCATGACTCTCACATGAATATGTCATTGTCCTGCACGACAGGTGGGAAACTGAGCTTCCTGGGTCGGTGCTGAGAAGGCGGCAGGGCCAGGATTCAGCCAGGCCCTGATCCTATAGCCAAAACCAGACCCAACCCGATGGAGCCAGTCTGCTGCTCGACCTGAAGACCCGTGTCTGTAAAGAGGTGGCCAGGGAGACAGGCTGGTGTCCGGCCAGGGGTAGGGGTGTTCTGCCAGACTTCTAGAACTAGAGATGCATTCCAGACTACAGCCACAGGGGGTGTGCTGGGGGCAGATCTGGAGACCTAGTGTTGGTCCCTGATTCCTGAGTGGCCTTGGTAAGACCCTTCCTTCCCAAGCCTCGTTTTCGCCCTCTGTAAAGTGGACACAGCAGCCCCAGAAGCACAGCTGTCATGCAGATTCTATGAAACTGTGTGTGCCGTGCCTGGCAAGCAGGACATGCCAGGTGCACAGTGGCCCCTTGCCCAAAGCCCCCCAGACCCCTGCCACCCTCCATAGTGGGATTAGGTCAAAGAGCTACAGAGTGGGCAAAAGGAGAGGGAGTCCCTGTCCCTGGGCCACTGGTTATCAGGCCAAGTCCCACCTGCTTCAGCTGCTGCCCACAGGAGCCACGGAGCCCAGGCCAAGGCACTGTGGCCACAAGCCCCTAGCTTGCTGCCTAGGGCCTGTTCCCCTCTCTCCCTCCTCTCAAGCTCCTTCCAATCCCTGTGGACAAGGGGCTCTGGGGGCCCCAGCTTGAGCCCCTACCCAGAATGGGTCGCCAGGGGAGGTGACACCATTTTTCTGGAATGGGGTCTCTGAGCCCAAAGATTCTGCCCAGGGCTAGTCCACTTACACCTTCCTTGTGGCCGGCAAGAAGTCGCAGCTGGACAGGGCCTCGGGTGGTGTGCCATGGCCGAAGATCACAGCTCTAAACTCTGCTCCTCCACAGCCTGTCCTTGGCCACATTCATGTGACTCCAGTCACTAATGCACTCTTTTTTTTTTTTTTTTAAAGAAAGAGGGACAGTGAGAGAGAGAAAAAGAGAACAATTTTTTAATTTAGTTTTTCATGGCCTTCGTTGCTCTGAGACTTAACTGTGTGCGTGGTGCTGGGCTTTGAACTTGCATACCTGTGCATGCCAGGCAAGTGCCGTAACCACCGAGCCACCACTCCAGCCCCACTGCTGCACTCTTATCAACAGGAGAAATTTTAATGGCTGTCCACGAGTCCCCTGCAGGCAGCAGGGAGTAGTGGGTTTGACACACCTTGAGGTCCCAGAAGAATGCTTGGAGGTGTCCCCATCCCCCTATACACTGTGAAACTGTCTCAGGGACAAGACCTTTGGTTGGCCTGCTGCTGGGTGTCTCCAGGGACAGCCCTGGGGCCTTCTCTGGGGCTCCCAGTGATGGGGAGGAGGGGTGTCCCTCCTGGTCCACTGTCCCCCAGTCAGGATCGGAGAAAGGGGCTCTTTCTCTGAGGGCTGCTGGACAGCTCCCATGGCCCCTGGGCCTCTGTCATCCTCTGCAAAACAGGCACAGTAACAGGTGTCACACTCAGCTGGCCCAGGGCAGTGCCCATGGACACTGGCCACCACCTCACTCCTGCCTTGGTTCTCCCCACGGCCATTGGCATTATCCCTTCACCCCAATTACCCCTTCCCCAGCTGAGAAAGAGAGTCTGGAAGGGCTGTGCTGGAGCTTCACGCAGCTGGGCCCAGGCCAAGCCGGGATGGGATCGAACCCCTGACCTCATGCCACCAACTCCGCAGGGGTCAGGCTGGGTACCCGGTGCCAACGGTGCCCCAAATCCCAGCCCACACTACCTTGGGTCTGCCTGAGGCATGCTTGCCTGTCTCCGCATCTGCTGCTCAGTCCCCAAGTCCCGGGATGAGCCATGCACCCTAAAGCTGGTTCTGTGTCCACAGGGGGAGCAGGGTGAAGACGGCAAGGCCGAGGGCCCTCCTGGGCCACCTGGAGATCGGGTAAGGTCCTGTCCCTCCCCTGGGCTCTATGGCTGTATGGGTCCCCTGGGGGCCCCAGCCTCCTGCTGTGGGGGCAGGGCAGGCTGAGCAGAGTGGAGCTACAGAGGCTGTGGCCCTCATTTTGCTATTGTCCTTGTCCTTCAGGGCCCTGTGGGTGACCGAGGAGACCGCGGTGAACCCGGGGACCCAGGATACCCTGTAAGTACCAGAGCCCACCCGCTGTTGTAGGAAGCCACCAGGACACAGGCCCTTACCCCATCGTCAGTGCCCAGCTAGGAGTAAAGCCCTGTAAGAGGCCAGGACTTAGTTCCCACTGCATGCAGAGAGGCTCTGGCCTTCCGGAGGGAGAGAGAAGTTGAAGCCAGAGAGAGACCATCTGTGCCTTGTGTCTGTTGGCAGTTTCCTGTGTGGTCCTGAGTAGTCCCTTCCTTTCTGAAGGCCTCAGTTTCCCTATTTGTAGCTGGGAGCAGCCCCCACAGCAGAAGCAGTGACAAACCATTGAGCCACCAGGCTCTTCCCCCCGCCCCATCCCTGTGTCTCACTCATTCTGTAGTCAGAGAGGGTCAGTGACATATGGTTAGGAAGATCAGGCTTCTGCCCTGGCTCCCAACCCTCCAAGATAGGCCCCCTCACCTGTCTCTCCTTGGCTTCCAGGGACAGGAGGGTGTTCCAGGCCTCCGTGGAAAGCCGGGCCAGCAGGGCCAACCCGTGAGTGGTGCTTCCTGTCCCATCCCCCACTCCTGCCCTAAGGGGGGGTGAAGCAGGGGGAATTAAAGAATCGGGCCCTTCAAAGCTTAAAGGGACCCTCCCTGCAGGAGGACAAGGGAGTAGTCCATTCTGGTTTCTCCTGCCATGACCCTGGGGGCACCCCCAGAGCCTGCATCCCCAAACCCCTCCCCACCCCTCCCCCTCCAGGCGGAGACTGGCTACCCTCCCCGGGAGAGAATCCTGGGGCTGCCTTGCGTCATCTCCCCTTGGTTTGCAGGGGCATCCGGGACCCCGGGGACGGCCGGGACCTAAAGGATCAAAAGGTGAAGAGGTAAGCAGGTGGGATGTTCCCTGGGGAGGCAGGTCCAGGGCAGGGGAAAGACTGCCCCCAGGCCACACAGCAAGCTGGAGGCAGGGCTGGAACCAGGCCTCCCCATGAGTCCTGCAGTCTGTGTCACAGGGACTCAGGGAAGGGAGCCACCTGTCTCAGCCAGAGGGGCGGGAACTCAGAGCAGTCAGGGGCTAAAAAGAAGGCTTCTCCAACCACCTTACCACACTGCAGACAGGAAACTGCGGGGAGGGAAGTCAGGAGGCCTGGAGGAGGAGGAAGGGGATGAGGATGCTCACAAAGAAAACCTCCCTCCTTGGATCTGGGCCCCTGTGCCTCCCTGCACGAAGGTTGGACCAGGAAGTGCCCTCCAACCCTGCCTCTCCACCCACACTCCTGATCAGGGCCCAGCCAGCCCCAGGTCCCACTCCTGCCAGAAACAGACAAGGGCCAGAACTTAGCAGCAAGGGCCAGGGAGGCAACGTAGCCTGGAGCAGCACGGGACAGCACTGGCTGACCCCAAGGCGGCCTGGCCCTGTGGAACAGGTGCTCAGAGTGGCCCACATCTTCTGGACTCCTCCCTGCAGAGCTCCTAGGGCCCTCTCCAGGCAGCCTGACATGTCCCCCTCACTTCCGCTTTTTCAGGGCCCAAAAGGAAAGCCAGGCAAGCCCGGGGCTCCAGGTCGGAGGGGGATCCAGGTGAGTCCCTGCAGCCACTGCTTCCCCACCAACTTCCCCGTCCTGCCCCACAGGGAAGCCTTCACGCCTTCTTCTGTACCCCTAGGGACTGCAGGGGCTGCCAGGACCTCGGGGCGTGGTGGGAAGACAGGGCCCTGAGGGTGTCGCCGGTCCAGATGGGCTTCCTGGCAGGGACGGCCTAGCAGGACAGCAGGTGAGCAGGACTTAGGATGGGCAGATGGTGTCTCCACATGCCACAGGCCAGAGCAGCCAGTAGGGACCCTGGGTTGGGGCCGGAGCCATGTGGGCAGAAGCGTCCTGCCTGCTTAGGTGCAGGCGGCAGCCTCATTCCTTGGGACCAGGAAGTGTGGACCTTCTCAGGGTCCCTCCTGGATGCCCTCAGATCCTCCATCCTCAGCTGCTTTGTCTCACACACAGGCAGGGGTGACCTCCCTTCCTCCCACTCTGCCCACCCAGGCTGCAAGCCGTTGGCCTCCTCCACTGCCTGTTTCCTGAAACCCAAGAGACCCTCCCTCGCCTACTTTCTTTACAGGGAGAGCAAGGGGATGATGGGGACCCTGGCCCTGTGGGCCCTGCTGGGAGGAGAGGAAATCCAGGTGTGGCCGGCTTGCCTGGAGCACAGGGACCCCCAGGATTCAAGGTCAGATGCTTCTAATCTGCTTCTAATCCATTTACCTGCCCTCTGCCCTTTCTGCCTAGCTACTGACTATGCTACCGATTCTTAAGGCACCCATGTCCCAGAGCCTGTGTGAAAGTGGAATCCATGTTGTGACCTTTCTCTGGGGTCCCTGTCCCAGTCTTAACCCAGACTTAAGGGATAGTTCTTTCAGGGAACTATAAATACTGCCCCCTAGGGGGCCCTGGAAATGCCCACTGTCGCTGAGTTGTCCAGGGACGCCCTCTTGTGGGCCCTTGTGGAACAGCAGCTTGCTTACCTGGGCAGGCCTCCTAGGAAGCTAGAAAGCAGGTCTTGAGATCATCCCTGTTCTCCTAGGCCCTCCTCCTCCCCCTTGCCCTCCCCTGGAACCGTTTCCCCCTTTGACTGGCAATTTTGGTGTGTTTCTTTAAGGGCGAAAGTGGGTTACCTGGGCAGCTGGGCCTCCCTGGCAAGCGAGGGACCGAGGGCGGAACAGGGCTTCCTGGGAAGCAAGGGGAGCCGGGATCCAAAGGCCAGCCGGTGAGTGAGTCCCAGGGTGTACACATGCCTGCACATTCCCATGCACACACCACAGTGACATACTCACACCCACTCACATGTATACACCAGTATATATACACACATGCATGCACAAATACACTCATGCATGTGCCCACACACTCCCATGCACACACCATAGGGACACACTCACATGTATACACCAGTACATATACACACATGCATGCACAGATACACTCATACACATGCCCACATACTCCTATGCACACACTATAGGGACACACTCACACCTACGCACATGTATACACAAGTACACTCATACACATACCCACACATGTACACAAACATACACGCCCAGACACCAACACACATGCAGAATATACATATACATGTATGTGCACACACACCCATGCATGTACATACGCACCCACAGACATATCCACGGTATACACAACACACATCCTCACAAGCACACACACAAACACTTGTGTTCACACATGTATACTCAGGCCAAGAAACCACCTGTCTACTTGTTGACAAAGGCAGAGAAATACTCTCTCTGCGCACCAGATAGCATTCGGTCTGTCCTGAGCTGGATGGTGGGCAGGGTATTGGGGTTGAGCTGATGGGCCCTTCCAGAATGCAGAGAGGGGATTGCAACCAGCACCTGCACCAGGTGGTCTCTGGGGATAGTGCTCTTTCTGTGCTCCATCCCTGCTTCGGTCTCATGGGCTATATTTACCTTGCCCTGCCTGGAAAAAGACAAAGAATAGACAAGAAACACAGAAAACAAATATCAGTTGACCCTAATACCCCAATTAAAAACAGATTTTTAATTTAATTGGATGAAAAAACAGACCCAACTGTATACTACTACAAGAAGCCCACTTTGAATGCAAAAATGCCAACAGGATAAAATAATAATGTGGAAAAAGATACTCTGCTCATCAAAGGAAAGCCAGAGAAGCTATTCTGATCTCAGACACAATCGATTTTGAAGCAGTGATTATTAACAGACATGAAGAAGGTCATTTCATAGTGATAAAACTTTATCAAGATAGTATAGAAATCCTAAATGTTTATACACCTCATAATAGATCTTAAAATGCATTAAGCAAAAATTAATAGAATTATAAGGGGAAATAGACAAAGCCACCAGTTGAAGATTTCAAGACATTTCTCTTAATCATGGATTGAGTAAATAGAACATTAGTAAGGAGGTAGGAAACTCAATATTATCGGCCAACGCAACCTCATCAACACAGAACCCTGCACCCAATATCAGCAAGATATGCATCCTGTTCAAATGCACACAGAGCATTTGCCATCCTAGAGTATATTTTGAGTCTTTAAAAAACCAATCCTGGGACTGGAGCGGTGGCTCAGCGGTTACGGCGCTTGCCTGGCAAGCACGAGGACCCGGGTTCAAACCCCAGCACCACATACACAACAAGTGTTGGAGCAACAAAGGCCATGTGAAAATCTAAATAAAGTTGATTCTCTCTTTAAAAAAAAAAACAATCCTAATGAGTTCAAAAGGATTCAATTCACACAAAGAGTGTTCTTGTACCATGATGATGAAATTAAATTAAAAGTCAGTAACAGATATCTGAAGAATCTCCAAATATTTGGAAACTATGTAAAGAACATCTAAGTGATCCATGGATCAAAGAGGAAATCAAAAGAGAATTTAGTATTTTGTGAAAATATCACAATTGGTGACCTGCTGCCAAGACAGTTCTTAGCGCGAACGTTGACAGCCGTAGCTGCCAGATTGGAGCAAACTTTCAAATCAGTGGCCTCAGAGCCCATCTTAGGAAACTAGGGGGGCAATGAGAAACAAAGTAAGTAGAAGAAAGAGAATAATAAAATAAGAAAAATGAAAAGTTGAGTTTTTGAAAAAGTCAATAAAATTGATAAATTTCCAGCCAGGCTTCTAAGGAAAAAAAAAAAGAGAGAATACACAAATTACTAATATCAGGAATAAGAGAGATGTTTGCTATCACTAAAGATCCTGCCGATGTTAAAAGGATTCTAAGGGATTATTATAAACAACATCATGCCAAGAAACTTAAGTAAAACAGGTGAAATTTCTTCACAGACAAAACTAAGAGCTCATTCAAGAAGAAATGGATAAGCTACATAGCCATGTATCTCTTAAAGAAATTGAATCAGTTAAGTTTCCCACAAATGACACTCTGGACCCAGATGGTGTTTCTGGTGAATTCTATTAAACACTTATGGAGCAAATAATACAAATTCTACATAAACTCCTCATCCAGAAAGTTGAAGAGAAGAGAATGCTTCCCAACGTATTCCATGAGCTAGTAGGACCTGATGTTAAAGCCAAAAACATTGCAAGAAGGGGCTGGAGCCGTGGCTCAGTGGTATCATGCTTGCCTGGAATGTGCAAGGACCTGGGTTTGAGCCCCAGCACCACATACACAACTAAGTGTCGGAGCAATGAAAACCAGATGAAAAACTAAATAAAGTTGATTCTGTCTTTCTCTTTCTCTCCCACTTGGTCTCTCTCTCAAAACAAAAACAAACAAAAAAAAAACCCAAAACACTACAGATCAATACATCTCAAATATAGACAGCAATTCTCAATAAAATGTTAGCGAAATTAATCTAAGGCTATAAAAAGAGTAATGCAACAAGAACAAGTGGATTTTATCCCAGGAATGCAAGGATGGTATTACATTTGAAAATAAGTCAGTATAATTCACCACATTTAAAAAACGCAAAAGGAAAAACCATTTGATCATCTTGGTAGATGCAGGAAAAGCTTTTGACAAAAATCTAACTTCGTTTCTGATAAAAACTCAATAAACTAGGTATAGAAAGGAACATCTTCAACATGAAAAAGGAACATCCATGAAAAACCTACGGTTTGGAGGCTGGAGAGGTGGCTCAGCAGTTACAGTGCCTGCCTGGTGTGCGCAAGGGCCCCGTTCTAACCCCAGCACCACGTACACAACTGTCAGAGAAACAAAAATAAGATGAAAAACTAAATAAAAATTGATTCTCTCTTTCTGTTTCTCTCTCACACTGTCCCCCTCTCTATTTAAAAATAAAAAAGACAAAAACAAAATAACTGGAGCTGGAGTGGTGGCTCAGTGGTTAAGGTGCTTGCCTGGCTGCACAAGTCCATGGGTTCAAACCCAGCACCACATTCACAATGAAGTGTTGTAACAACGAAAGTCAAATGAAAAACTAAATAAAATTGATTATCTCTTTCTTTCTCACTATTCCTCTTTCTCTTTAAAAATAAATAAATAAAGCAAACAAAAAAAAAAGACCTACAGTTTGGGCTGGATTGGTGGCTAAGCGTTAAGGTGCTTGCCTGGCACCTACAGTTCACATCTTCACATCACATGTAGTAGTGATTGGATGCTTTCTCTCAAAGAGCAGAAAAAACCACCACTTCCATCCAACATCACACTAGCAATTCTAGCCAGTGCAGTAAGGTAAGAAAAATAAATAAAAGTAATTTATATAAAAAGGAAGAAGTAAAATGTTCATTGTAGAATGAAATGATTTCTATGTAGAAAAGTGAACAAAATCTATAATAAAGCTACAATAAAGCTTAGCAAGATCACAGGAAACCCATCAATATGCACAAATGAATTGTATTTCTAAACCATGAGCAATCAGCTAGAAGTTTCTAGCAATGAGCAATCAGAAATTGAAATTTTGAAATGAATACTGTTTACAATAGCATAAAAATATGAAATGCAGGGCTGCAGCGGTGGCTTGGCATTTGGGGTTCTTGCCCGATATGCGTGAGTACATGGGTTAAAACCCCAGCACCCATGTACACAACTAAGTGTTGGAGCAACAAAGGCCAAAAAAAATTGATTCTGTCTGTTTGTCTGTCTCTCTCTCTCTCTCACTGTCCTTCTTTCTTTAAAAAAATATGAAATGGCTCGAGATACATCTAATAGGTTATATGATGTACACTGAAAACTATAAAACACTGCTAAGAGATATGAAAGAAAAACACATATATAATACATAGTGTTCATGGGTTAAAGGATTCAATGTTGTTAAGATGTCCATTCTTCTCAAATTGCTCTATGGATTGAACACAGTCAAGACATTGTTGAAAAATACTGAGGAGAAACCGGAATAAGTGAGAAGGACTTACCATGGTCATCGATCAGAAGACGGTCTTGCTAAGATGGTGATCATCATAATTCACAGATTCAGTGCAATCCCTATGAAAATCTGCTAAAGTGAACAAATAGATCCTAAATTTCTTATCTGGACAAGATCAAAGTTGGAAGACTCACACTTCCCCATTCCAAACTTATTGCAGAGCTATAGTAATCAAGACACTGTGGCCAGGCATAAGCTAGCATATTGCAGTGAGCCCCCCACCCCATCCTCACTTGCCCGCTTGCTGACTGTTCCCGTTTGGAGATCGGCGGTAGGAGTCAGGGGAGTAGGATCCAAGGCCTCTGTGGTTGTTAACATCCAGTCTGAATCTAGAGCACTCCATCACCCGCGGTTCTTGTGACTTTGAGCCTGTTTTGTCATCTGTAAACAGGGCCTGGTGTTGAAGTGGAAACATCAAGGCAGCTGGCACATAGCAGGGGCACCGTCCCCTCATGGAGCTCTTGGGATGGGTGGGGCTCCGCAGGTCCTTTCATTCTCTTCCATGAGGACTCGGGACAGGAATGGCACAGAGCTTTCCTCATGGGATCCCTGGGCTGGACTCTGCCTGCTCACCTGGTGGAGGACACAGTCCCCTGGCCCCTCAGCACCCAGGCTGGCTGGAATTTAGGGTTTGATAATGGCCCCAGGGTCCTGGATGACAGGCCAGCACCCTTGTTTCAGCTCCACTCTCCCCTCTCCTGTTCTCCCCATAGGGCGACTCTGGCGAGATGGGCTTCCCAGGAGTGTCAGGCCTCTTTGGACCCAAGGTAAGGACCCCTGCTCCTCCATCCTCCTGTGGGGTCCTGTGCGTCCACCCACTCACCCCTCCATTTGTTCATTCCTCAAATATTAATTGGGTGCTCACAAGGTGGGCACTGAGAAACGTGGACTCAGCCGGAAGCCAGCGTGAGCATCCTCATACCCACTGCTCAGTCCAGCACACCTCGTTACCTGCTCTGTGCCTCACACTTGTCACTTGGTCTCTCCAAGCCTTGGTTTCCAAATCTGTAAAATGGGAAGAATAAGTCTAGGATTAATGCAAAAATTCGGACCAGAGGCATAGGCCACATGGCACCAATCAGGCACATAGCTGGCACCTGCTGTATAACTGGGCTTTTCCTGCTCGCTCTGGGGCTTCCCTTGATGGGGAGGGCCAAGGGTGGTGGACACCAGGGGTGAGAGAGCTGCGGGGGCCAGGGCACAGACTGATCTCCCTTCCTCCTTGCCACAGGGCCCCCCTGGAGACATCGGCTTCAAAGGCATCCAGGGCCCTCGGGGGCCGCCTGGCTTGATGGTGAGTCCCCTGCCTTTGCTCCAGGCCCCTCCTCTACTCCTCTGCACAGCCCTCAGTCCACCCCTGGCCCTTTCCTCCTTTCCTTTTCCTCCACCCCACTCATGTCGTCCACCCTGGGCACACAGGAGGAGCTCGGGTGTACGTGGCCTGGCCCTGGGGACACTCAGGTGGCCCTCACCTTCTATCTCTGGGACTATTCCCCAGGTCCTGGAACAAGGACACTCAGGCACTCTCTCCTTTTAGGGAAAAGAGGGTGTCATTGGGCCCCTTGGAATCCTGGGACCTTCAGGACTCCTGGTACGTACTAGGGCTGGGGAGGAAGATTGCCAGCCTGAGCCTCAGTTTCCCCGTCTGAGAAGTGGGACGTTCCCTCTGAACCTGTCTTACTGGGCTGTGGTTTGTTGCAGGGTCCGAAAGGCGACAAAGGCAGCCGAGGGGACTGGGTGAGTGGAGGGGCTGGGGGGCTGTGCTGAGGGGTGAGGGGGGCTCAGGGTGGGCTGCAGCTCGGCGTGTGTCTCCTAACTGTCTCTCCCCACTCTGTCTCTCCGCAGGGATTGCAAGGTCCGAGGGTGAGTGGGCTGTGGGAGAGGGTGGAGGGCAGGGGAGTGGGATGGGTGGGACTCTGGGGTCTGCCCACCCCCGGTCACTGTGTGTCCTTGGTGCACTCTTTCTCGTCCATCCTGTTTGTAACTGTTCACACCAGGGGAACCATGGTCCTTAGGTCCCCAGTCTGCCTGAAGAACCCGGGGTGGGGATGTGGAAGCCCCTTGCTGACTGAGGCTCACTGTCTCTTTCTCCAGGGTCCTCCTGGCCCCAGAGGGCGGCCTGGCCCCCCGGTAGGTAACTCAGTGTCTTCACATGGGGCACCTTGGGCTTCCTGGACAGGAGACAGGTTCCTCTGGAAAGAGACTGAGGCCTTGCCCGCAGACTAACCTTGACCTTGAGGCTCACGGGACTCACCTGCTTCTGGCAGCCACTGACTTCTAGAAGAGTGTAGACTAGCCTGGGGGTGGGGGCCATCCAGGTCTCTGGGAAAGCGGAGGTCAGCTTGGCTGCGGAGGCCAGCTTGGCTCTGGTGTCCTGGCAGCCGGGGGCATCCAGCAGCTGGGTCAGTCCAGTATTGACCGGCATTGACCCACATTTTCTGTTGCAGGGACCTCCAGGACGTCCCATCCAGTTTGTAAGTTGGAGAATATTCTCGTTGGTCTACCGGGGTTAAGCCCGGGGAGGTGAGGGTGAGAGGCAGTTAAACCTGGCCACAGTGGCTAGAACCCTAAGCTGGGTCTGGGGATGCTCATGTCCTTTCCTTCCTTGTACGGGAGCCCTGACTCTAAAGCTACAGGGGGTACCTGGGTCAGGAGGCAGGAAAGCTAAGTGTTCTCCCTGCCACACTCACATCTGGGGACCATGAGCCCAAGACCTCCAGCTGCTGTCCCCAGCCCTGTCTGCCCACTTCACACAGATGGACCAGTTGCTGAAGGTCCCTCTGCCCCAAAGAGGGGCAGAAAAGCAGACAGATGGGGCCCTGTGCTGCTCCCTGGTGGATACCACAGCCCTGTTTGAGAGCATGGCCTCTCCCCACCCAGGGACAAATCTGTCCCCATTTACCACCGTGCTGGTTGACCTTTGGATCAGACTCTGACAGTGTCCCAGATTTCCTCCTCTCCATTCTGGCGGCACGAGGCTAGTGCAGTGCAAGCCACGGGGGGCTGTGGGACAAAGGGGCCCCAGCAGCCTGGAGGCGGGAGCATCAGGAGAGGCCTCCATCACAGCCGACTCTGCCAGATGAGCATGGGCAGGGTTTGCACTGCTGACCTTTGCGTCCTTCTCTGCTCTGAGCCCCCCGTGCACTGCAGGACACTTGGCCACTTTCCTGGCCTTTGACCACAAGATGCAAGTAGTGGCCTTCCCCAGTTGTATCTACCTCAGCTGTCCCCAGCTATGCTAACTGGCCCTGAGGGGCATTATCGCCCCCGTGTAGGAGGTAGCCAGATAGTGCATTAGAGGAAGGGAAGAATTTTCTGGGCAATGGGAGCAGCATGTGTAAAGCCCTGTGGCTGGACGGATCATGACATTTCGGACCTTGGAAGCTCCGAGAGAGCCAGCTCAGGGGTGCGTGTTGGGAGACGAGAGAGACAAGGCTCAGGCCACTGCGCTCAGACTGGGTCTTGGAACCACGTTGGGAAGTTCCAACCTGATCCCGAGGGCACTGGGGAGCCACGGAAGTGCCCCCAGGAGGGGATTGGCAGACTTTGCCTGCAAGGGGAGGAAGGAGGTTCTGCAGAGCCTATGATTGGCCAATCCCGCCAGGCAAGGGAGAGTGGGTATTCGGTCCTGGGGCTCCTGCGTGCTGGGCCTGGAGGGCCAGGATATACGCCTTGTCTTTGCCCTGCACAGCAACATGATGACCTTGGGGCAGCTTTCCAGACGTGGATGGACACTAATGGAGCACTCGGACCAGAGGTACCTCCTGGAGCTCTGCCCGCATGGAATCCTATCCTAGGAGAAGCATCACTAATGAATCGAGTGTGTCAGAGCCCTGTCTGATGACATCTCACAGTCACAGAGAGAAGTTTTTCCTGGGCTCAGAATGAGCAGCATCAAGTCCAAGTTCTCATGGTCAGGGCAGCCAGAGCAGGAAAGAGCAAGACCAGAAGCAGGCCTCGCACCCTGTGCTTTCTGCAGAGGCCTCTGGGGGTCCCAAAGCACTTGCCAGCCTGAGTCAGGGAGATGCTTAGATGCTCACCTGGTGCCAGGGCCCACTGCTACTTCCTGTGGTTTGCCCAGCGATCCTGCAGGAGCAGGATGCTCACAGCAGGGCTCTGCTGAGTCCCTGGCCAAAAGCTCAGGCCAAGAAGGGCCTCAGGTGTCCCCTCTTCTACCCTGTCAGGAGCTCCCTTTGCCTCCTTCCCACAATGAGGAGCTCACCAGCTCAAACCTCCAACCAACGTTTGTTTCTTCCCTGTGCTAAGTGCTGGGTCTCACAATTCAGAGGGCTGGAAGCATGCAGGAGCCCTGCCATCCACCCAGGGAGGTCAGTGGAAAGAGGCGGATTTCCCGTGGGGTGGAGAAGGGGACAGTTCCTCTCCACTCGGGAGATCAGTTGCACATGCCCCAGTGTCCTGTGTACCTTGCTCCTGGGGGCTCTGCCCTTCCTGTACCAGAGAACGGGGACTCACCTGTGCTCCCCTCAAACCTGAGCCATGGTGCTGCAGGACTGGGAGCTCAGAACCCTCTCCCAGGCAGTGAGGATGCAGGTGCTAGGACCTCAGGCTGGCCCAGGACCTAAGGGACCAATGGCTACACCACCTCTCCTGTGACCAGGGGTACAGCTATCCAGACCGGCTGGTGCTGGACCAGGGTGGGGAGATCTTCAAAACCTTACACTACCTCAGCAACCTCATCCAGAGCATTAAGACGCCCCTGGGCACCAAGGAGAACCCCGCCCGGGTCTGCCGGGACCTCATGGACTGTGAGCAGAAGATGGTGGATGGTAAGAGCAGCTGCAGGTGCTGAAGAGGGCGCTTCCTCCCCTGGCAGTGGGGGTGCTGGGGTGGGGCAGCTCCAGGAGGAGCTGGGGCTGATGGGGCATTTGATTCTCAGCAACCATGAGTGTCCTTAGGAAGTCAGACGATGGACAGTCATTGCTCGTTCAATAAGCAGTCACTGACCTCCGCAGTCCAGCAGGCCTTGTACTTCCGGTCTGTAGGATTTTGTGGGGTACACAGAAGTAGTCCAGACCCCACAGAGCCACAAGCTGGGGACAACCATTTCAGTTCAATGACATAAGAAATTTGGAAGAAAAAGCCTGAAAGCCCCAGCAGGGCTTCCTGGGTGGGCCAGGGGTTCCCTTCTGTCTACATGTCCCTCTCATCTGTGATCTGGGACACCTCCTCCACCTCCCCTCCTCTGCCCATGATGCTGAACCCCCAACTCTCATGGCAGGGCCTGGTGATTCCTCACTTCCTGGGGCACCTGGCTTCACCTCTCTCCTCTGTAAAATGCACACATCCCACAGGCAACATAGGGAAGCACTCCACATAGGACATTCTCTAGGGCCTCTTCCAGCTGTGACCTCAGTCCAGAAGGCTCCCTTCCATCCTGTGGCTTGGGGAATCCCTTTTCTGCCCACCCCAGCCCCAACTTCATGCCTAAGCAAGGGCTCACCAGGTGCAGAGACCATTTATAGAATCAGATCTGGGCTCCCCCCGCTACCCCAATCTATACATCACCCAAACCTATATTGCCTGCAGGCACCTACTGGGTGGATCCGAACCTCGGCTGCTCCTCTGACACCATTGAAGTCTCCTGCAACTTCACACACGGTGGACAGACGTGTCTGAAGCCCATCACGGCCTCCAAGGTACCCATGCGCTCCCCAGGTCAGCCTCTCTGCCCTGGGCCATGGCCAAGCCAGGTTCTTTTCTGAGCCATGCCTATCTTATTGCATGGCCCTGGGAAAAGTCACCTCCTCTATCTGAGACTCAGTTTCCTTTCTATACGTGGGGATGGGTTGGACCAATCTGGTTTCCCAACGATGTCCGGTTGTGTGATGCTAGGGCGCTCTTCTGCCTCACGTCTAGCGCAGAGCAGTCAGCCAGCCACAGGGCCTGGCTTGGAGAACCACGAGCAGTTGGCATGAAGCAAATTAGTGTGGTGCTCGCTGGAACATTCCTCAGATTCACATAATTGTTACCTCCTTAATGCCTGCTTGCCACATGCCTGTCTCTGGGATGAGCATTTTACGTGGTGCAGGTTGTGGGTCTGCAGTTCTGCTAAGCCCTCCGTATTTGGGGGTGATTCATGCCACAGTGAACATCTGCTCTGGCTGCAGGGGACTGGGCACCCAGAGCCCTTTGCATCCCAGTCCACCAGCCCCACCCCCTGGGAGGCTCTTGGAGGTGCCTCAGGTTGATCACATCACTTCTGGAGTTTGAGAATCTCTAGGGGAGGCAGTTTACCATCCAGCCAGCCGACAGGTCATTCTTAGGTCCCCAGCATGTGCCAGACCCTGAAGAGGTGGTGAGGAAGCCAGCTTGCCACTACCAGAGCTCCCAGGCCAGCAGGGACATAGTGACCTCGTCAGCCCTCTCCCCTGTGACTCAGAGGCTTAGGGGCTGAATGGCAGGCCTGTCTGGTCATCGTCATTGATAATGGGTGTGTGTTAGCACGCAGCTCTCCAGGAGCCTCTCAGTCTTGGGCAAGAGCCCTCTGCTGGGGTCAGGTAGCCCTTTCTCATAGACAGCCAAGGGGCTGTAGGACCAGCGCGCAGACCTCCGTTTCCTTGCCTTTCAAGTGGGCACATGTTTGGGTGCATACTTGAAAGATGCTGAAGGGCTCGTCCTTGACCCCTCTAGAGACAGGTGGGGAACTGAGAGCTGCAGCTGCACCCCCCACTCCCCTCTCCCTTGTCCCCCCGCAGGTGGAATTTGCCGTCAGCAGGGTCCAGATGAACTTCCTGCACCTGCTCAGCTCCGAGGTGACACAGCACATCACCATCCACTGCCTTAACATGACTGTGTGGCAGGAGGGCACGGGGCGTGCCCCGGCTAAGCAGGCTGTGCGTTTCCGGGCCTGGAACGGGCAGATCTTCGAAGCTGGGGGTCAGTTCAGGCCAGAGGTGTCCATGGATGGCTGCAAGGTAATTATTGGAACCCATTAGGGGACCCGCGTGGGGACGGGGGGAAAGCTTGTTTGAAAAGTTGGGGTTTTTTATGTCTGTTAATCTGGTACTTGCATGATATGTAGAACTTTTATTTTCATGTAATATTTTGATTAGAACAATTTCATAAGTTTAGTTTTATCTACTTCACACTCTGGGAAACTTCTAAAGGGAGGTCCAGGACAGTAAACATTATGCAGACTGGTAGGTTAGATATTGATTTGCAAGAATTCTTTGGTTTTTTTTTCCCACTGATTATTACATCCAAATTTAATTTTGGCTTTGTGTATGTGGACATGATTTATTATAAAATCGGCACTGTGAAACAGTGGGGAAAAGTTGATGTTTCTAATAAATGTGTTCAGACAATAGCATTTTAAAATAACAGTAAAATCTGACATCCATCCACATGAAAATCCAGATAGATTTTAGACCTAAATCTTTTAGAAGTTAAGATGGGACAATAAGCTACATTCTGCACATGTAATTCATTTTCCTGGAATGCTTATTTCTGCACTGGTTAAACCTTTTTCTTTCTTTTTTTTTTTTTTTTTTTTTGTACCGGGTATTGAACCCAGGGGCACTTAACCACTGAACCATATTCCCAGCCCTTTTTCTTTTTTATTTTGAGACAGGGTCTCACTAAGTTGCTTAGGGCCTGCTCAGTTGCTAAGGCTGGCTTTGAACTTGTGATCCTCCTCCCTCAGCTCCCAAGAGGCTGGGATTACAGGCCTGTGACATTTAAATGTGCAAGTATAGGTCACTGCTGCGGTGAAAGAGCACAGAGCCATTGAGAACTGGGAGGAGGACCCAGGGCAAAGCACCCGGCTCATGATGAGAAGCAGGTGAGGACCATGCGCTCCTCCTTCCACCCACAGGTCCATGATGGCCGCTGGCACCAGACACTCTTCACCTTCCGGACACAGGACCCTCAGCAGCTACCCATCGTCAGTGTGGACAACCTCCCTCCTGCCTCATCAGGGAAGCAGTACCGCCTCGAAGTTGGACCTGCATGCTTCCTCTGACCTCTGGCTCCTGGCTCCTCCAGGCCTTGTGGTGGAGGGAAGAGGAGGAAGCAAGGGGAGGGTACCCAGGGGCAGTGGCCCCCAGGAGAGGCAGCCCCTCTGCTCAATGGGGCCCTAGAAGTTGTCTGCTCAGTAGCAGTGGAAAGCAGGTAGGAGGGCACGGGGTGCCCTTGGGAAGAGCTGATGGCAGCTTTGCCCCAAAGACCAACCACAGAGCCAGCAGAGCATGCTGAGCCTGCAACCCGCCTCGGCCCAAGCTCTGCGGCCACTTGCTCCCCTCCCCGGCTTCCTGCCCAAAGAGCTCCATGTCCAAGCCAACTTGAGGGAAGGGGGTGTCTCATCAGCCGGCCCCTGCCAGGGAGTTTTTGACGTGCAATATTAGAAAGGAGACATGAAAAAAGGAGAAAAGGAAAGAAAGAAGTATATATATATATATTATTTAAACGAACCAAAAGAAGGTGTGTTACTATTTTTTTTTTACCTGGGAAAGAGGTGAGAGGGTGAGAAAGAGCAGCCAGGAGGTGGGAAAAGGCGAAACCCTCAGGGCTGGGGGTACCCACTTTTGCTACCTCCCACTGTGAAATCGCTGGTGCTCGCAATTGTCTCTCATAGTGTATGTGATTTTTTAAAGAAAAAAAAAACCTATTTAAGATTCTGAAGGTGCTACTATTTTTTGCCACAGACTTTGAAGAAACTTTTTGATGTGGGACATGGTCCCCATCGTTCTCTTTCCTCCAAATGACAAAGTTTGGGGAATTGTTAAATTTTCCTGGCGTCATCTTTATGCTTGTCCGATAATCTGCTAAGGAGGAAAAATGAAAAGAAAAGAAAAACAAACAAAAAAAAAAAAGAAAAGAAAGAAAAAAAGAAAAATCCTGCCAGAAACCAGAAAAAGTAGAGCGATTTCCCTTTAACTTATGGACTTGGAAATGTCTGTCCTTGTACAAAGCGTTTGCCTTGAACTTTCGTAGTCCTGGAGGGAGTATAGGGCACGCCTTGGAGAGGCCCTGGAAGCAACCTTGACCTTGAAGAAACCAGTGCCAAGGGCAAGGTTGGGTTGGGGCTAGCCTTGGAATGTAAATGTAAATCTCCTAAAACTACGGAACACCTGGCAAGGTTCTCCCTCCCAGGAGCCCATCCTTCCAAAGTGCAGCTGTCATTCTTGCTTTTTCTGTGTCATTAAATTTTGCAGAAACCCACTGTCATTAGCTCCAAGTGTAAATTTGGGCTGAGGAGAAAAAAATAATGGTGGGTATCTTGACCGTCTGCATGCTGGTGGCATTCAGGGTGATCTGAATTGTACCCTATCAGCAAATTAATCAGGGCCTGGATTGGATTTTTGAAGTTATGTTAATGATGGAATTTTTTTATGGAAGGGGGAAATTTTATCTGAAAGTCTGTGTATTTCTAAAGTTGTGTCACTTGGGAAGTGGGTTTGATTTTCATTATTTAATACCTCACTTCGCCCACCCTGCCCCCCAGACACTTCCTGCATCCCTCGCCTGCCCCAGCCTGGGAGCTCCCCATGGAAGTGTAGTTTTGTCTCCTCTGGGGCCTCATCTCAGCGCTCCATGTCCTCGTGCCACCAGACTCCACCTGGTCTTTGTCTCATTCTTGGGTTTATCTGCTGTCCTCATCTTGTCTCTGTCCAAATGTCAGTGTGTTAAAACCCCAGTGGGTCACATTTCTCCTTTTCCCCTTCTGGATTTTAAATAAATATTTAAAACTGAGGCAATGGAACACCGTGTCTGTGGCCATGTGTTTCTTTACAAGGCTGAAGGGCGCTTTCTTGCAGGGCCTGGTGGGGGGCTACTCACCCAGGGTGCCCTGAGGGTGCACACAAACTTGGTGGCTGAAAACAACACAAATATTTTCTCTTACAGTTCCGGAGGCCAGAAGTAGGAGATCAAAGTGTTGTAGGGCCAGGCTCTCTCCAGATCCTCTAGGGAAGGAGCTTTCCTGGCCCCTTCCAAGTTATTATTTATTTAGTAGTGCCACAGATCAAACCCAAACCAGCACATGTGCTAGGCAGGCCACCACAGAGTCACACCCCCAGCCCTCACCTCCACTCTTTGGTATCCCCAGGCACTCCATGATGTCCATTCTCTTCCTCATTGGTCAGGAGACATTCTCCCTGTTTCTCTGGGTTCACATTTTTTTTTTTTTTTAATAAGGACACTAGGCATGTGGAATTGGAGCACACCCTAATGACCCCATCTTAACTTGATTACGTCTACAAAGACTCTACCTCCAAATAATATCACATTCCCAGCTACTGATGAGGCATTATGACTTCAACAGATCTTTCTGGGGAATACAGTCCAACCCATAACGCATAGGGAGGAGATATGCTGAGGTTAACATGAGCAATTCTTTATTGTTGCTATTATTATGGCAAAATACATGGACATAAAATTTACCATGAATGACAGTACATTCACCCTGCTCTGCAACCGTCACCACCACTAGTTCCACAGCATTTCATCATCCCGAAAGGAAACCCCACACCTGTTTAGCAATCACTCCCCATTCCCACCTCTCCTGAGGCCTGGAAAACCACCAACTGATTTTCTGCCTCTGTGGCTTTAATTATTCTGTGTATTTCATGCAAACAGAATCATACAGTACGTGACCTTTGGTGGCATTATGTTCTTTCAGCGTGACCTTTCTAAGGTCATCCACACCGTATCTTATATCGGGATTTCTTTTCAATACAATCCCCCATTGTATTGTTCCAGAACAGCCCAGCCCCAGTGTATGAGAACTGGCTCAAGGGACCATGAGCATAGAGAAAGAAGACACATCCGGGATCACACTGAGTACAGTTTACTTGGGGACTTACTGACGGAGCATTGTTCTGGGCAGCAGTAAGATCAAGAGGATCTTTGCAATTTAAGTTAAAAGGGGGCGTGCTAATGTTGGTTAGGACAAAAGTGACCAGCTTAACTGAATTGCACTGGTGTATCTCAAGTCCATATCAGAGCCAGACACATTCCTGGCAGAGGGCCCAGCTGTAACGCTCCAGGGGCCGCTCTAATGGTTTTGTCTGCTTGTAGTTGGCTGGAAGCTATGCAGGAAAAACCACATGGGGAACTCAAGGGCAATCATGGTGGTTGTGACTCAAGATGGCTGCAGTCATACTATGCTAAATGCATACCACAGGGACAGAGAGCATTGTGTTTATCTGTTCATCACTGGTGGCTGTGCTGTTGTGAAGACAACTGCAAAAGGCATGATGTCATTCTAATAGCAGAGTAGAATTACACTGTCTATAGGTACCACAGTTTTTGAATCCAGTCGGCCAGAGAGGGGCATCTGGGTTGGTCCCACAGTTTACCTACAGTAAATTGAGCTGCTATAAACATTGATATAGCTGTGTCTCTGGAGTGTGCTGATTTTAGCTCTTTTCGGAAAATACCCAGGAGTGGAAGAGCTGGGTCAAAAGGTGGCTCCAACCCGAGTTTTTTGAGGAATCTCCACACTGCTTTCCAGAGTGGCTGTACAAGCTTGCAGTCCCTGCAGCAGTGTGTTAGTGTTCCTTTCTCCCCACAGCCCCTCCAGCTTCATACTCTTCCTTTTTCCC
>PVKS010002130.1:86684-124079 GCA_004027875.1 Aplodontia rufa
TTTTTTTTTTAAGAGAGAAAGGGACAGAGAGAGAGAGAAAGAATCAATCTTATTTAGTTTTTCATGTGGTTTTTGTTGCTCTGACACTTAGTTGTGTACATGGTGCTGGGGTTTGAACTCGCATCCTCCCACATGCCAGGCAAGTGCCATAACCACTGAGCTACCTGTCCAGATCCCCACTCATTATTGGCTTTAATTCTTGCACTATGAGAGTCTCGTTAAGGAAGGCGATACCTACACTGAAGTCGTGGAGTGATGATCCTGTATTTTCGTCTAGCAATTGCATAGTTGCTAGTTTAATTTTGAATTCTTCATTCCATTTCGGTTTGATTCTTGTGAGGGTGAGAGATAGGGATCTGATTTCGGTTGTCTGCACATGGCTGTCTAGTTCGTCCAGCACCATTTGCTGAACAGGCTGTCTTTCCTCCACACTATACTTCTGCTCCCTTTGTCAAATATCAGATGGTTAAAGATTTGTGGATTTGTCTCAGTATCTTCTAGTCTGTTCCATTTGGTCTTCATGTCTGTTTTGATGCCAATAACATGCTATTTTTGTTACGATAGCCCTATAATATAATTTCAGGTCAGGTATTGTGACGACACCTGCTTCCTCTTTCTTGCTTAGTAATGTTTTGGCTATTCTGGGTCTCCTGTTATCCAAATGCATTTGAGAATTGCTTTTTTTTCTATATCCACAAAGAATGTCATTGGTATCTTGATGGGGATTGCATTGAATACATACAGGCCTTTTGGCAGAATGGCCGTTTTAATTATAGTGATTCTACCTAACCAAAATCATGGAATGTTTTTCAATCTACTCAGGTCTTCTGCAATTTTTTTTCAATGTTCTATAGTTTCCATTGTAGAAATCCTTTATGTCCTTTGTTAGATCGATGGCCAAGTATTTTATTCTTTTTGAGGTAATTGTGAATGGGACGGATTTCTTGATTTCTTCTTTAGAAGAATTGCTGCTGGAGTATAGGAAACTATTGATTTATGAGTGTTGATCTTATAACCATTAGTTAGTAAGCTCTAGAAGTCTTCTGATTGAGTTTTTTGGTCTGCTAGGTACGATCATGTCATCAGCAAATGGAGATAGCTTGACTTCCTCTTTTCCTATTTGAATTCCTTTGATTTCCTTCTCTTGTCTGATAGCTTTGGCTAGGATTTCAAGGACTGTATTGAAGAAGAGTGGTGAAAGCGGAAAACCTTGTCTTGTTCCTGAATTCAATGGAAGTGCTTTCAGTCTTTCTCCATTAAGCACAATGTTGGCTATGGATCTGTCATAAATGGTTCTTACAAAATTAAAGTATCTTCCTTTGATCCCTATCTTCTCCAGAGTTTTGAGCATAAACGGGTGTTGAATTCTACTCAAGGTCTTTTCTGCATCAATTAAGATGATTATATGATTTTTATCTTTAATTCTGTTTAAGTGAAGAATTACATTTATTGATTTGCATATGTTGAACCAGCCTTGCATCCCCAGAATGAAGCCCACGTGACCATGATGTATTATCTTTTGATGTTTAAAGATTTTAAAAAAGATTAAAAAAGAAGAAGAAGAAAAGAAAGGAAGGCAGGGAGAAAGGGGAATTCCTAGCTCTGACAAGGACATGAAGAGCCACACTTGTGCATTGTCAAATAACGGGTACAGGACTCAGAGTCATTAGTGTTTTCAGATTTGTCATTTTTTTTAAGAGAGAGGGATGGTGAGAGAGAGAGAAAGAATCAATTTGACTTAGTTTTTATGTGGCCTTCATTGCTCCAATACTTCATTGTGTACGTGGTGCTGGGGTTTGAACCCACATCTTTACACATGCCAGGCAAACACCATAACCGCCGACCCACTGCTCCAGCCCAATTTGTCGTGTTTTTATTTTCTCTGTGTGGGAAGAGAGTTTTTCAGAATCAACTTTTGGAATTGGAATAAATAAAATGCAAAATGCAAAAATTTTATGCTTAAGGTTCAATGAGTTTCACAAGCATCCCTATGTGTGGACAGCCAGTGACAATCTGAGCGCCCTCCACTCCAGGAAGGTGTCCCAGGTCACATTTTTTGCCCTAGACTACCACTGATCAGAATCAGACAGTATGGGCTATAAAATGTTGGCCTCTTGGTCAGCACAGAGTATTGGAGATTAATCCACGTTGTTATAGGTATCAGTAGTTCATTTCTTTTTATTGCCAAGTAATACTCTATTGCATAAAACTGCCACTATCTGTCTTTCTGGTGATGGGCATTTGGATGTTTAGTTTGGGGCTGTGAACATTTATGTACAAGATATTGTATGTGACACATCTGTCTCTCTTTTTGGTAGTATGGTGATTTTATTTATTATTAATATCATTATTGTTGGGACTGGAGTGGTGGCTCGGCAGCTGCGGCATTTGTTATGAATGCACAAGTTAAAAAACTTTTTATTAAGGAGTTGAGTTATTGTACAATGATAAATGCATATAAAGTGGGGCTGAAGCGGTGGCTCACTAGTTATGGCGGTTGCTTGGCATGCACAAGTGTGCAGGTTTGAACCCCAGCACCATGTACACAACAAAGTGTTGGAGCAATGAAAGCCATGTTAAAAACTAAATAAAAATTGATTCTTTCTCTGTCTCTCTCTCTCACTGTCCCTCTCTCTCTCTTTTAAGAAAGTAAAAAATAAAAGCATATAAAATAACAATGTGATATGCCTATGTTTTTAAACCAGAATTACCCCCACATCACCCACACCCCAGTCTCTTGATTCTTCTATATTTTGCCCCTACAAGTGATATGAATACTTAGATTGTGAACTTTCCAGAATTAAATGATTGCATAAGTATTGTTTGGATTCTCAGAGCGGGTACAGAGAGTATGCTTCGTTATTGATTGTCTCTCTAGATGCCTCCCTATCACTCCTCCCTCTGCCTATCTCCTCCCCGCCCCCATATCTATGGCTGTCCTAGATTATGTGTTACTACACCTTTGCTGGGTCTAATGCGAGTTTGACTACCTCTCACCCAAGCCTGGGTTTAGTTAATTTTCATTTTTGAGATAAGGTCTTGCTTAGTTGCTTAGGATCTCACTAAGTTGCTGAGGCCGGCTTTGAACTTGAACTTGAGATCCTCTTGCCTCAGCCTCCCAAGCTGCTGATAGTATGGTGATTTCATTCTATTCTATTATTTTTAAAGAGAGGGACAGTGAGAGGGAGGAATCAATTTTATTTAGCTTGCCATGTGGCTTTCATTGCTCCGATACTTCATTATATGTGTGGTGCTGAGGTTCAAACCTGCATCCTCCTGCATGCCAGGCAAGCAGTGTAACTGCTGAGCCGCCGCTCCAGCCCCAGTACAGTGACTTTTAGAAGGCAATTTGGTCACTCTGATACTTAACATCAGAGGGGAAAGGTACAATACAGAATGTTACAGATGCAAAGAAAGGGTATGGATCGTTACGTTAGAATACAGGAAGTGAATGAAAATTTGTGCCTCCGTTGCTAACTAGAAAGTTCAGTGAAGGGTGAACAATTATTGTACATGTGTGAAACGAAAAAGAGGACAAAATTGTAAGCGTACCCTAGCACCCTAATAATACTTTCTGAAAGTGCTTATTCACACGGATGAAGATCTGGCCCCATGAGGTGGAAATGCAAAAAAGCTGTGGAAAAGTTCTGACCAGGACCTTTACAGGGCACGGTTCGGGACTGAGGAGGTGCTGCTGGAGAGGGCGCTCCCTGCCTCAGTGCAGGAGGCGGGGGCTGTAGGGAGACGGTTCCTGTTCCTCCTGTTGGGAGATGGTTGAGAAATGCACTTACTGGAACCGTCCATCAACCTTGATGCCCCGCTTGGAAAAGTCCCTGCCTCTCCTGCTGGGTACAGGTCACACAGTTGGCTCCACATGTGTTTGCTCAGCCGTCATCTGAGCCCCACACTGCCCACAACAACACTCACATTCGCCAAGGAACTCTCTGGCAGCCACCAGCCTTTGGTTTATGGCTGGTCCCAGCCAAGTCTTGCGGCTCCGTGGGGTAAGAGTTGGGTGGCAATGTGAGCAGCTGCTGAGCGGAGCCCTCTATTGAACGTGTGCACCCATACGTGAAGGTCAGCACTGCAGCCCACACCCACCATGGCCTGGAACAAGCCAGGCCTCGGTGACCTCTGCGGGTTAGGAAGTCATTACTAAGCCTGGCTGTGGAGGCTGCGCTTTGGGGGATTTCCCAAGCGCTGGCAGGATTGTGTCACGGCCCTGAGCAGACCCTTGCTGAGCTCCAAGTGCCCCGCCTACAGCTGGTTACAAAGGTCCCTATGCCCTGCTGCCAGCTCTGTCTGCCTCCAGATGCCTCCTGCTCTCAGCATGGCGCTGCCCTGGGCCCTCGCAGTCCTGAGCCTCCTACCGCTGTTATATGCTCAGAGCCCTGCATGTGCCAACCTCACGGCCATGCCCATCACCAATGCCACCCTGGACTGGGTGAGTGCCTGGGCACAGCCAGGGCCTGTGTGCCACGGGCGACTGTCTCCCCTCTATGGGACTTTCTTTCCCCTGCTGGCTCTGGTCAGCCCCTTGCTCCTGGCTCTTTCTGCCTCTTTCCTGGGTTGTGGGGTGACCCTCTGACCAGCTGGGGGACTCTGGTGGCCTCCCACTGTCTGCAAACTCTGAAGCTCCACTGCAAAGTCCCTCAGCAGGGGACAGCTCTGTGCTGGGCATGAAGGAGCCACCAGGGACACAACTTGGGGTGAGGTGCAGTCCCCCACCTGGGCCTTCATCTCCCTGCTTGCAGAACCGAGGGACACTCTACCCGAGGCTTGGTGCTGCCGACCGCTGAAGATGTGTCTCCAGTCCCAACCCCTGTGCCTGTCTTCTCCCCAGCTCTCTGGCAGGTGGTTTTACATTGGCTCAGTTTTTCGAAACCCCGAGTACAAGCAGTCGGCTCAAATGATCCAGGCAAACTTCTTTTACTTTACCCCCAACCTGACCTCGGACACGATACTATTACGAGACTACCAGAGCACGTGAGTCCCTGTGTCTGCCCCCTCTGCTCCACCTCTGGCCTCCACTCCAGGTGCCCAAGCCCTTGAGCAAGCTCCTCCTGCAGTCTTCCCACCTGGGAATGCAGACAGCTGACTGCTCTCTAAGGACCTCTCACCGCTGCCATGTGCTGGGTGACTGTCACTTCTTGACAGCCTTCTTGTTTTTCTCCCACCTTCCGTCCGGCTTTAGCAAAGACCAGTGCATCTATAACTCCAGCCTCCTGAGGGTCCAGCGAGAGAATGGAAGCCTCTCCAAATTCGGTGAGGGCCAGCCCTCAGGTGGGAGGGCATGGAAGGGGGTGGGCAGCCTAGGGAGGAGGGCTGGGATCAAGGCCCCAGACACTTTGGCCATAGAATAGTGATGTGGCCAACTGTTCTGAGCTTATCCTATGTGCTAGGTACTGCTTGAAATGCTTTAGGTGAACCAACCCATTTGCTACTCAAAATACCCTAAGAGGGCATTTATAAGGATCAGATTAGGAAACAAAGAACAGAGACATCAAGTAGTTTCCCTAAGATCACACAGCTTGTAGTTAGAATTCAAACCCAAGATCTATTTCTTAAGCATGCTCTAAAATTCTCTGAAAGATAAGGGTGGATGCCCAGGTGTTGGGCAGATGACTTCATGCCTGTCCCCACTACCACCAAAGATATCACAGGGTAAGGAAACAGTGCTGTTGGGATAGAATTGGCCCCAATTAGCAGCCCTGAGCCTCTCTCTGAGCCACATCTCCCTCATCTGTGAAATGGGCACAGAGACTCTGGCAGCCATGGCCTAGTGGGGCTCCCACCTTTCCATGTCCACACAGCGTTGGAAGGGGCCGTGGTGCAACCGGTTCTCACCAGAGCCCTTTCTCTTGCAGAGGCGGGCAGGGAACACATTGCGTACCTGCTACTCCTCAGGGACCCCAGGACCTACATGTTGGGCTTCTCCCTGGATGATGAGCAGAATCGGGGACTGTCCTTGTATGGTAGGCCCCGCAGCCCGATTCCCAACTCACCCCAGCCTCTCCCTCGGTCCCCACCGGAACCCCAGCCCTGCCTGGCCTCCCACCTACCCTGAGACCCCTCACCTGGCCTGCTGTTGCTCCATGCAGCTGACAAGCCAGAGGCCACCCCTGAGCAACTGGGAGAGTTCCACAAGGCTCTGGCGTGTGTGGGCCTGGACAAGTCGGAGATTCTGTACACTGACTGGAAAAAGGTGAGCACAGGGACTGGAGAGGGTCAACCCCAAAGGCCCAGAGAGGGAAAGCTGCCCGCTAAGGCTGCGCAGCCGAGCAGGTCCCTTGCTTTTAAGAACCTGGCTTTGAGTAGTTGAGTTTCAGAGACTAGGGGGTGGGCAGAGCCCGGGAGGAAAACATCCCTGCAGTCAGCAAGCACACTGGACAGAAAGGCCTGGAAAGGCTGAAGGGAGGGAATGGCCAGATGCCAGGGTGGTGGGAACCAGGTGAGAGGCACAGAGGGAGGGAGAAGTGGCAGTTACCACCTCCCACACCCCAGGTTTTCACCACCATGAATGAGGAATCGGATCGTGGTTTTCATGGGTGGTCTGAGTTCAGTTATACGAGACTGATCCGGAAAATGGTTCCCTCCATGCTTGTCTCAAAACCTGTGCTAACCGAAGGCTTTGCTAGCTGTCATCTTAGCCATATCTGTGAGACTGCAGAGCCGATGAGCTGGGGACCCATGATGTGACACACATGTGACGCTGTCGCATTACGATCAAACCTCTCCATCCATTTGTGACCTGAGATCCTTGCTCCCCCCACCACCAGCTGTGGGAGCCCTGGGAAAGGGACCCCAAATGGAGCTCTCGAGTTGGTCCACCTGCTCCACAGCCCCTCTCCCATTACCCGGCCCAGGGACCTCACACAGGTCATCTGGCCACGCTCAGCCCATTGCTTCACCGGCAAAAGAGCGGTGCCCACCAGTCCCGAGTGTTCAGTAGATGCAGCTACTGCTGCAGGCTGGAGCCCCAGCCTATGGGGCAGCAAGCTGAGGCGCAGGGGAAGCAACTTGGAGGCGATGGAGCAGGGGCTGGGGCTCTGGCTCCAGAAGGCCCCAGCCATCCCCGTCACTGTGCTTCTTTCCCCTGTGGTCTCCTAGGACCTTTGTGGGCCGCTGGAGAAGCAGCTTGAGCTGGAGAGGAAGAAGGGGGAGGAAGAGCCCTAGGAAGACACTTGGGGACCTGGGCAGCCATCATCACGCCCTCATGGGCCCCTTTTGTCCCAGTTCTTTCTCCGTATCAGTAAAGCGTGTGCCTCAAACAGCTTGCTGGCCGTTCGTTCACCCACTCTCTCTCATCCATCCATTCATGGCCCAGCCCACCCTGAGTGCAGCCCTAGCCAAGCTCCAGCGCCCGGTTGCAAGACCTCCTGCTAGGACAGCCAGCCCCCATGCCAGGGTGGACAGCGACGGGCTCGGGAAGGCTCCTCCGCAGTGGGAATCTGCGTACTGCCTGGAAGGGCTGTTTGAGCCATCTGGGAGGATTAGGAGCAGAACCATTCGGGACACATTTGAGGAACTCGAGGCAGAGGACTCAGCAGGAGAGGAGGTGGATAAGCAGTGGGAAGAATCCAGGCCACGGTGCTGTCACCCTGGGCATCTGGGGAGGTGTTGGGAGGAGCTGGCTGGAGGCAGGAAGGCCTGGGCAGAGGCAGCAGCAGCCATGCTGGCGAGAGGCAGCGGCCATCCTGTGAGAGGGAGCTGCCTGAGCCAGGGCAGGAGTGATGTGCAGGACTCAGGCCTTGGTGAGAGGGAAGTGTCTGTCCTCAAAGTGCCCACCAGAGAGGCCCAGAAGATGGCACTTGGGGATGTAGTTAGTCCCTGGAAACCAGCTGATGTCTCTCTTGCAGTGAGCCCCTGAGTTGGAGCCAAGCCCAGCTACAGTCCACTTAGTGGCAGAGTCAGGGGTCCTGCAAGGATGTTGCCAGGGAAGCTCAGGATTGATGGCCTTCTGTCACAGGAGGGAGCAGACCCCTGGGCTGGCAGACAATTCTGTGTGTAGTTGCCTAAGTTTTCCAGTGGCAGAACCAGAGGCCTGGTGCCCAGTGCTCTCCTGAGCCTCCTGAGCCAACACCCTTATTGCCTCTCCTCCCCAAAGCCAAGCTCCACGGGCCCAGGGGACTGCTGGGCCCATGGCAATGAGGCTGGGGACACTGCCCTGGGTCCCCAGCTTAGGCCTCCCTTCCCATCCTGACCCCCAGAACATGAGCAGATGACACAGCCTCTGGAGGCTCAGAACCCACAAAATTCCCACCTCCGTGTCCCTCTCGGGACGGGCTTCTTCCAACACTGCTCTGGGATCAGCTCAAGCCTGAACTGGAAGTGGGCACGGCGGGCGGGTGAGGAGAGAAATGAGAGAGGGGAGGACGGAGGGAAAAGCTCATCGCCCATCAGTGTGGAAGGGGCGGGCAGCAGCCGGAGGCTTGTGGGTAGACTGTGCTGCGCTCAGGTCAGGGTCCAGCAGGGGCTCGGCTCTTGCTGTGTGTCCCCTGACCTCTCTGGGCTCTCTGCTGCACGCAGCAGCTTGGGTTTGAGTCAGGTGGGAAAGCAGGAGGAACACAAGGCTGCAGGAGGCAGCAGAGTTGGGACACTCACCCAGCAGGTCCCTGGGGAGGGCGTGGCTGTTGTCAAATCTCACCCAGAAACTTGGCTTTAGAAATCCCAAGTGAGACGCGCACCAGACACAGGCGGTTTCAGGAATGCTTGTGGTTTTTTTTGGTTGTCTTTTCTATTTTTTAACAAACATTATTCATTCTTCATTTACTCTCGTAATGAAAATAGACTTTTGAATGCCTCAAAATACACAAATGTCTGCGATGCACACACATTCTAGAAGGCCGAGGTACATGCTGCTAGGGGGAGGGAGAGAAGGCAGCCTGGCTTTGTGGCCCCAGGCTGGGCCTGGCAGGGTCACTAGTCAAATGCCACTGAGACCCCAGAAACAGTCCAGGCTTTAGACGAGGTACTGAGAGCCACCATGGGGTGGCTTCCTGGGCCCTCACGAAGCTGTCTTCATCCCACCAGGTCTGTGGGAAAGGCCTTTGTGACCAGGAGAGGAGCTGGGTGCTTGTCACCCTAGGGCCCCCCATCCTAAGGTGTCCTACCAGTCCACAAATGCCCTGCTGCCCACCAGTCACTAGGAGTGAGGTTTGGCCAGGCCCTTCCCAGAGATGTGGCTGGTCACAGGCAGGGGACAGTCTGGGCTTCTAGGAGGGTGCAGGACAGGGTGACTCCTGGTATAAAAAGATTCTGTCCGTGTGTATGAAATGCATATTATTAGCTGGAGGTGGATGAGTGCAGGAGAGACCTAGATGCTATGTGGATGCAGGTGGCTTGGTCACAGCACCTCCTGGTGGACTGGCCCCCTGGGAAGTTACCCACCTCCCAGGCTGATGCTTCTCCATTCTGAACGTGCCGGGCCCAGCAGAGCGGGTGACGATCCTCCTGGGAGGGGCTACAGGCCTTTCTGGTCCTCTTGGTTCCAGCCACCTCCTGGCCTGGGGGCAGCAGGGGCTGCGCACCCCATCCCCGTCTCAGAACCTCGAGGGACTCAGAAGAGGCAGGAGCCCCGCAGGCCCCGTGCCTGGCGCAGGTTGGCGGACAGTGTGCGGCTCATGTGCTGGGAGGTGGAGCGCACGCTCTCTGCGGCCTGCACCGCGTGGCTCAGGGCAGCATGCAGCTCCTCCAGGTCATCTGGGTCCAGCTGGATGGAGTGCCGGTGTCCCCGAACAGGCCGTGTGGAGGCTGCGGGGGCTGAGGTAGGCACAGGGGGTGCATAGTACCTAGGAGAGATGCAAGTGTGCTCGTTAGTTGGGGGGCCAGGCAGTGCAGGTTGGGAGTCAATCCCCTCCCTCACCCCAGCTGGGCCACTGACCTCTACTCTCAGGGTCTTAGTTTTTCACCCACGAAATGGGAATAAGCACAAATCAAGGAATGTACAAGGATGAAGGAAGAGAACAAATGTGGGTGCCTGACCCAGAACAGCACTGAGAGGCCAGCTCACCCCTCCAGCCACTCAGCCAGTGTTCCTCGACCATCAACCATGAGCCGCCAGTGCGCTAGGCTCTGGGGCCACCAGCACACGAGCAGGTGGACCCCCAGAGACATTCTGGAGCCCCACACTCAGCAGCAGTGCCCCCATCGGAGACTGACATATGCGGGTCCCACATGTCAACCACGGGATGCTGGAAATGTGGCACCAACAATCAGGATCTGCAGGAGTAGGCAGGGCTGCTCTCGCTTGTGCAGGGTGTGGGTGGGCAGGTGTCCTTCCCAGGCTGGTTCCACAGGAATGTGTGGCCTTGTTCTCAAGGGCCACAGAATGAAGCCCAGGTTTCCCGGAGAAGTGCCCATGGCCTTCATCAGGGCCAGTAAGGTTTTTTCAGCACTGGACAAGAAGTGTGGCCTCTGTTGCTGAATAAGGGGTGTGTGTGTGTGTGAGTGTGTGAGTGTGAATGTGTGTGTGTGTGTGTGACTGTGAGTGTGTGAGTGAAAGGGAGGGAGGGAAACATTTTGGCTATATAAAGCAGGATCGGATCTAGGACTCTGCTGGAGTCGTCTGCAGACATCCAGCTCGGCGCACTGCAGACCCTGGTGTGGGGGCCGGTCCCCCACGTTCTAACTTGCACTACTGTACAGTGTATAAAGGGCTTAGCTGGGATCTCAACAGATATTGCTCCAAAGTAGATAAAAAAATGGCCGACAGGGACAGGAAACGATGGGCCACGTCATCAACCATCAGGAAGATGCAAATCAAAACCACTTCACTCGCTTCACACCCACAGGGTGGCTAAAGTGAGGAAAAGACAGATGGCAAGGTGCTGGCAGGGACGGCAGCCTCTGAGACTCTCGTGACTATGGGGGTAAGGCCAATGGCACAACTGGTCTGTTTCCCCATAGTTCAGCAAGGTGCAGAGCCCGGGACTGGCACCCTTGGCTTCAGTGCCCACGTGCAAGTCAGTATCCTAACCTCAGTTTACACGGACAGTGAGGCTCAGAGGATTATGTGGTGGAGGAGAAGGTGCAGCAGGCCTGAGTACTGCCCACTGGAACCTGCCAGCTCCACATGCTGCTCTGCTGGGCCAGCTGAAGGCTCCGACAAGCGCCCCACTCAAGGCCTCTAATTCCCACCTAAATGGCCATGCTTAGCCTCTACCTAGAGCAGAGCCAAGGGGAAAATTCTAGTGAAAAGCCTCAGAATGGCAGGCCATGGTAAGTGCTCCCAGGGGCAGGCCTGACACCCCAGTATCTCACCTGCTCAAATTGGTAAGGCCCATGCTGACGAGCAGGTCAGACCTCAGCGTGAATGGCAGCCACCTCCCCCTCCCCTTGGGAGCATCTGGCATATTACTGGGCCCCCACATACCCCACTTCTGTTTATTTGATGACCAGCTGGTCTGGAAGCCCCCCAAACTCCTCCTAGGGCAAAGACCCCAACAAAGCCCTAAGGGTACAAAGCTCTGCAGCGGCTGTAGGCAGCCAGCAGGTGGCAGCACAGGCCGCCAACAGTCTAAACTATCCTGGCACCACCGAGCATGCTCAGAGCTGCTGCTGACTCCAGCAGCAGGGGCAGGGCGCTATGGGCCACCTTCTGCATACAGCTTGGTGCCTGCATTCACTGAATCCTCACCACGGTCCATTTCACAGAGGACGAAACAGGCACAGGGGCTTGCCCAACAGGTGGTGCTGTGTCACCACTGGCCACTAAATCCTTTCCCTTTCCTAGTGTCCACCGATTTCTGGACACAGCTGCCTGCCTGGCTAGTTCTCCCCACTGGCCTAAGCCTGGAAGGATCTGGCCTCAGGAGCAGTAAAGAGACCCAGGGCTCCTGGGAGCCACCAAATTCCAGGCAAAACCTTTCCTGCCCAGTGAGTAGGTACATAAGCAGGTGTTTGCACCCTGCTCTGCCAGGCCCCGAGCATCAGAATCTCCCTTCTGCTGGAATGGGAGTGCCGCATGGGCCTGCCCAGACTCAGTGAGAGAGCAGCAGGAAACCCCAGCACGGGCCTGGTCTCCTTGTGGAGGCCCAGGATGGATGGCACCTCAGGCATCTGCTCCTGCCAAGAATCAGCCCTCACGGTGACTCTGCCCTCACTGCCCACAGCCACAGGCTGCCCAGAGTATGGTCATTGAAGGCACTGAGTCCCACCTGGCTCATTTGACTGTAGGGGAAACCGAGGGTAGGGGACTTCCACAAACATCTCACTGGGTTCTTGTCACAGGTCAGTCTCACACACTACATGACTGAGACCACTCCCTCATGAACAGATGGGGAAACCGAGGCTCAGGGGAAGCAGCTTTGCTGTGGCCACAGGGATAGTAAGGGAGAGGAGACTCGAAAGCAGTTCTGCTTGACTCTGAAGCCTGCCCTGCTCTGCCCCAGCTGCTCTCTGCCATCTTGGGAGTGGCACTCATCCCACAGCTCACCCGGCAGAAGCACCTCCAATCTGTCCAAGGTGAGTCTGAGAAGCTGCACAGCCGATAGGAGCTGGGGAGGGGTGGGATGACGGGGATGCAGGGCGGGATCCGGAAAGGGTCCTGGGATCCAAGCTAAGGACACTGCCGAGACTGTGGACTTTGGTAACAATCATCACTAACGTTGGTTCGCTAATGGTGGCAAATGTCCCCCACTAATGCAGGTGTCAGGAACAGGAGCTGCAGGGATGTCAGCCTAAGGAAGCACTCTGTGCCGGCTGCTCAAGTCCCCTAAATCCCAAACTCTTCTAAAGCAGAAAGTCTATTTAAAAACAAGCAAGTCTTCATTACTCGCTTTGCCACAAGGAAATGGAAGATAATTAGGGAACATTTGGTCCCTAGGTCCCAGGAAGCTGTCGTGGGCAGGGCCTTCTTGCCAGTCTCCTTGCTTGTGGGGCCCCAGGGCCGAGCACTCTCCCACACAGCAAGCACTTGGGGTTTGCTAAGTGACTACAAGAGCATCAGGCTTGGCTACACATGAGCCACACAGGGTGGAGCCCCGGGCACCGAGCCGGCTCTCAGCACCCGACACAGCCATGCAAGCCAACCGCAAGTGATTCAGCCAGAGGTTGGGGCAGCTGGGGAAGAGCCCACACTTACACAGTGGCTGGCGGGTAAGGCATGACGGGAACTGAGGGGACGAAGGCAAAGGCCGGAGGGGCTGGTGCTGGGGACGCAGCTGCCAGATACCACAGTCCGGGGGGCGGCGGCGCGGGCGAGCCTGCCCGCCTGCTCTTCTGCTTGGGGCTGGACGTTGCAGCTGCGTCTCTCCTTGCGGCCTTCTCTGCCCCTATGGGAGGGAACACCACAGACACAGTCTGGACACTGGGGCAAATCAGCTGAGGATGGCTGGTCTGCCCAGCCACCCCCAGCTCGAGCACTGGGTGCCGGGCCTCCCCATGAGCAGGGCCTCCCTTTGAGAAGCAACTCCCTGGTGTCCCACTCACTCCACCCCAACTAAACTCACCCCCAGTCGCTGGGTCAAGCAGAGCTGGGGTCTGGCTACCAGCAGACACTGAACACTTGTTCCTATCACAGGTGCGTGAGCCTGGGCCATCTCCCTCTGGAAGCGAGCCAACGTGACCACGCAACGGACATTGGAGGACATCAGTGGCAGCTGGCCCCAGTGGGTCCCTGGTGGCAGCACCGCCTGGAAGAGGTCAGGGGAGGATTATGTCTGAGTCGTCAGACCTGGAGGCCCCACACAGGCCCCCGCAGCACCCAGCTGCTGTCAGGAGCCACCACGGAGGAGACGGCTGCTTCTACCTGGTGACAACATCGATGGCAGCATGATGGCGAGAGTGCACTTGGCATGGGCCAGGCACTCAGCATAGGGCTGTCATGCATTATCAACTGCAGCCCACAGGCCTCTGGGCTGTGCTCACTTCCCTCATTTTATAGTTAGGGAAACTGAGGCTCCACGAGGCAGCCACTTGCCAAGGTCTCAGAGCTGGGATACAACACTCACCTGACCCCAGGCCCAGGCTATCCTATGGCCTGTCCCCTAGACAGAGTGGCCAGCCCAGGCCTCCAGGGACAGGATCAGCAAAGGCCTATGGGAGCAGGAGGCAGGGTCCTCAGGGCTTTTTCCCTTGAGAATCCCCAACTCTGCATCTGGGTGGGTTCCAGGGCCGCCAGCCTCCCCTCCAGACTCAGCTCAGTCTGCCACCTGCTAAGGAGTCTCCCTGCCCAGCTGAGTGCTGCGCACAGCCCCACCCTGGGCTCCTGTCCCAGCTCTGCCCGCTGGCACCTCGGGGACAGTCCCAAGGCCTGGCGTGGGTAGCTGCTGAGTGGATGAATGGAGGCAGGTAGAGTCCCATCAGGGCTCTCCAAGGGTACAGACGTGGCAGAGAAGGCCAAGGCTCTGTGTTCAAATCCGTACTCTACCACTGGGAAGTTGTGCGCCCTTGGGAAGTTACGTGAGCTCTCCAAGTCTCTTTCAGGAGACTCTAAATGGACACAACAGTAACGCTTCACAGGATCCTGAGGGTCAACACAGGCCACCCAGCAGGGGGCATCACTTCCTCTGGACAGAGGGCTTGATAAATGGAGCCCCATCATTATCGTCATCAAAACGCATGGGACACAAGGATCAGAGGAGCTGGCCTAAGGTCACACAGCAAGCCAATGACAGAACAGGAACCAGAATCCGATGCTTGGATTCTCAAGCCACCACCTTCCCCACCACTCATTGCTGTCATGTTTGGGGGAAGGATGAGAGGTGGAGGAGGTAGGACGGGGAATCAGACGTAATTGCTGCGGCCAGCTGTCCTGCAGCCGTGCCCACCCACCAAACTCTTCAGGGCTTCTTACATCCCAGAAGTTGGCTTCAGGCAGTGGCTCCAGGAGCAATAGGCTGGGTCCAAGAAAAGCCCAGAAAAGTCCCATCCCCACCTATGCCCACACCCCCATGCTGAGCCCAGGGCTGGCCCACAGTGGGCCAGCTACCGAGAGGCTGCAGCCTCGGCTGTCCCAGGTCCCATCCCTTACCTGTGTTCTGTGATCTCACGGGCTGGCAGTGGGGACAGGTGGCTGTGCCACTGGTTCTTGAGACAGCCCTGGGGGACAGAAGGTGGTACTCCTGGCCTGGGGAAGAAGCCAGAACATCAGCATCCGCCTGGGTGGGTGCAGGACTGGACTCCAGCGCGGTGGCCTCACCCCTCTTCCTCCCAGTCCATGCACACATGAGCACATGCATGACACAGGAGTGTTCACACACACACATGCGTAAAACACACCGACTTCACTGTGTGCTCTCTCCTGACCCCTTGCTCATCTCAGCTCCTGGGTGCAGCTGCCTGGCCGTCGCCACACAGGAGCCATCAGCACACCCAAGCTGAGTCGTGATTTGAAATGCACCAAGGGAAAGAAAGAGGCTGCCCCCGAAATCCCCCCGTGCTGGCTCGGCTCTCAGCGTCAGGTGTGGGGTCAGTACAGCTCTGCCTGGCCACCAGTCAGGGTGTTGGCTTCCTGGCCCTGTCTGTGAGGCCTCCACCCAGGACCTGGCAGATGGAAAGTTCTTGAAGTTCTTGAAGTCACTAGAAAGCTGGGTGGTCGGGCACATGCCTGTAATCCCAGTGACTCGGGAGGCTGAGGCAGGAAGATCTCAAGTTCCAAGCCAGCCTCAGCAACTTAGCAAGGGCCTATCTCAAAACAAAATATGAAAATATGGCCTGGGGAAGTGGCTCAGAGGGCTTAATCTACAATACCAAAAAAGAAAAAAGAAAAAAAAGAAAACTGGTGGGCTCTTGTCTGCCATGTCTATCCCGAGTCTCAAGGATGCCCCTAATGTGTACCTGAAGCCAGCTGGGGGTGGTGCAGCGCACACTGGGAACTGTGCTGCTCCCCAGCCCCTGGCCTGCTGCTGCCCTCCCTTGTCACTGCCAGCTCCCTGACGTCTCCCCCTGAGCTTCACTGGCAGATGTGCCTCCTTCCCTCCACACAGCAGTGTGGAGCAGAGGGTGCTGCCCGCCAATGCCACGCTCACTGCAGTCACTGACGTCAGCGCCTGTGCCAGGCAGCCACGCGCACAAGGTGGAAGCCACGCATTTTCTAAACCTCAAGCACTCTGCAGGGCTACCAGGTGTCACCTGTGCCAGGTACCAGAGGCCCCTGGCAATCAGAACCAAGGGCACACCAGGTGCAAACGTGTGACATTCAGTGTTCATGCCACGTGCAGGTGTGGCAGAAGAGATCAGGAACCTGTTTATCATCGGCTGGCGGAACTGAATGGGTGCCCTGGAACCAAGCCTGGGCTCTGGCAAAGGGAGGCACCGGGCAGCTGTTTGCCTCACGAACGAGACCATGGAGGCCACACTCCCACTTGTCCCACCAGTACGTGGCCAATGAGATCTGAATGGCCTGCTGGGGGAATGGGAAAAAGGCCACAGAAGAGACCTTCCCCAGGGCTGCGCCCACCCCAGCCCCCCACCTGACCCACCTGTGTACTGGCCACGGAAGGAGACCCTGTCAGGCCGCCGGCTGCTGCCTGCCCCTCTAGTTCCCTCCTGGGTGGCCCAGGGACCATTCTCGGTGGTCCTGTTCTTCCCAGAAGATGGCCGGAGGGACGGTGGCTCAGACTCCAAACCTGGGGCAGAGAGAGAGGAGCTTCAGGGGCCGGGGTAGCTGTACTGCTGGAGCAGCCAGTGTTTGGCAAGCTCAGGCTCTGGGATCATGCCCGGGTTTTGATCCCTGATCTGCCGCTGGGGGATACAGCCCCCGCCTTGGAACCCTGGCCCTGTGCTAAACCCATCCAGACTTTGGGAGCACTGCCATGCGCCTCTGCAATGATCCCAGGAGGCAGACGCTGTTACCACTGCATGGTTAGCGTCCCTTTACCTGCTCTGAGCAGTTGCCAACCTGGAAAGGACAGGGCAGTGGAACACAGGTGTGCACACACACATGCGTAAAACATGTTCCTTCAAGCAAGTCCCCAAGCTGTGGAACTTGGTCCTTATCTGCACAGTGAACAGCAGGACCCCCAGCAGTGCAGGTCCATGCAGTGACATCTGCAGAGCCTGTACAGATGTACACAGCAGGGGCTGTAAGCAGAAGCACAGCCACAAGACACGCACAAAAGACCTCTCAGTTTTTGGTTTCCTGGAAGGCTGCAGCCATGGTCTCTGACCACTAATAACATGTCCAGAATGTGGCCTCCAGGAATCAGATCTGGCCAGAGCTCACTTACTCAGGGACAGTCGGGGCACCTCCCGGGGCACTGAGGAGGACCTGGCTCGCCGTCTTCTTGCAGGCACCGCTTGTTCTGCATCTTCAGGCTCCCCGGACAGTTGCTCTGTGGATTTACTAGCAACAGGGAGGGGAAATGGTATCACTGAATGAGGTTTCGTGCAGCCTTCTCAGAAGGCCTGGAGAAATGCTTTTGACAGTGTAGAGGTCAAAATCAGACTCTAGAATCAGTCTCAGGAAAATGGCTCTGTGGCCCTTTAACCCTCAGTGTCCTCATCTGTCAAGCAGGGATAATAAGCGCAATGGCTTCGATGACTACTGGAAGGATCAGTGAGATAATGTCCACAGAACTCTTCGCCTAGTCCCTCAACAGAAGTGAGCTGATTTAGAAATCATCTTCACAAGTGCACATCCACAGAATGAGTGCATGAGAATCCACACTTCATTATTAAAGTGTCAAATACTGCACCGTGGAAACTGTGCAAGAGTGACTGAACGATGGGGCCACTGAGTGAGAGAGGGAAGGGGCAGCATTTTCATCTCCATGTCTAGGGAGCATTAGACGCAGGCCATGCCTATGTGCAGTTGCCATCAAACAGAGGTGGGAGCTTGGGGGTCACCCACCTGCCACAGTAGGAGCCCCAAGTGGCTGAGGAATCAGCTGGCTGGTCTGGGGTCCCGGTGGGGTGGTCACAGGCAGATGATGGGCTGTCCTGGTGTGGCCGGTGCAGGCTGTCCTCCAGTCGCAGACGGAGCCGGGACACCTCCGCCTGCAGCTCGCGGATGGCCTGGCTGGAGGGGGTAGAGACAGAAACAAAGAACAGCTGCACAAAAAAAAAAAAAAAAAAAAAAGAATACAGGAACCGGGTGCTGCCTGGATATAGTGGCCTTGTCCCTTCCCAGTAGTCACAGGGTCCAACTCTGCTGTGGAATGGTTCTAGAACCTCCTGTGCATCCACTTTTCTTGCTATACATCGCAACAGCTTTCTGAGTTCATATCCCTTTGCATTCTGGGAGCAAATCAGAACCTTGCCTTGAGGCTGGCCCAGAACTCGCAGGGTGTGAGTAGCTATTCCAAAACACAGGACCAAATTCCCCAGGCAGCAATGAAGAGGCCGCACAGGCCCGAGGCCCACTTTGCAATTCCATTCTGACCAGCTTCTGCTCTGGGCCACTTCTGTTCCCCACCTCTTCTCTAGAAACCTTAATTATGTGCCCATGCCTGGCTCCTTTCTATCCTTTATCAGCTATCCCCTTCTGGGATCCCCTGAAACATTTCTTATCATTGTCCATCTCTCCACTCCTGGCAGAAGATGATTCTGTGTCCTCAACCCTGGGCCACTGGCAGGCATAGAGCAGGCTGTCCCCAACTTCTGACCCCACAGATCCTCATGCCTGACAGGTGCTCAGAAACATCAGTGCACTGGATCCAGGCTTCGAGGGGGAGCAATGCGCTGCTCGTGGAGTGCAGACGAGGAGACACCGGGATGCTTCCCAGCACAGAGTTGGGAGGCGAGGTGCTCAGACTGCTGGAGGCTGGGTGCTGCCTGCAAGGCTGCAGTGACCCCTGCGGACCCAGCTCTTGTCCACAAGGTATGGCCCCAAGCTGCTAGTGCCTGGAAGCAGGTGCAATGTGTTTCTCTCCAATGAGCCCCATATGGTGAGGGTCCATTCCATAGGCCACACAGCCCACCCGCCTGCTCACGCCCACAAGACCCCCACACACAGGGCAGTGCTGGATCCCGGGCTTGGCATGGTCCGCTGGGCTGATGCACACTCTATGTCTGCTCTGGGGGTGGCTTCCAGGCTGGGGGCTCCCCTCAGGATCAGTTCTTGCTTGGTGGCCCCTGGCCTCATGCGTGTCTCCCTGTGCCGCCTCCAGCAAACCTCCAGCAAACAGCGAGGTTTGTGTGTAAAGGGAGTGGGTTTCCCTGGCAATCCCCAGGGAGATTGCTTGTTGGCAATTCCAAGGCCAATCAGGAGGGTGTCACTCACCAACCCCTCCCTGAAGGGTGGAGCTCCCTCATCAGGCCTGGGTCTTGGAACACCCACTGGGGTGTCACTTCTCTTCTCCTGAGGTCTCTGTCAAGCCTTCTAGCTTCTCACCTCACTCTTTGGTCCCCGTGTGTGTGGCTGGCACAGAAATAAAACTTTCTCTGCAAGCTCCCTCCCCACTCCCTGCCCAGGGATCAGCATGCAGGTGGGCAGCCAGAAGTTGGAGGGATTCCACCTAGAACACCCTGGAGACTAGTCCTATGGCTCAACTGCGGAAACATCTCTTGGAAGCAGGACCAGCCTCCCTCGGACCCTCCCTGGAGTCAGGCCTGCAGGCCTCTCCTGTGAGGCCTTTTCACCCCACGGTGACCTCACGCCAAAACAAAACCCCAGCATGCCACTTCTTCGCTTAAAAGCCCCCTTGCCATCCTCAGGATGGGCCTTCAGAGGGTTCAGGGAGCGCTTTCTGTGAGCCAAGCCCCGTCCAAACTGCTAGCCTGGGGCCTTTGAGGAGGCAGTGGCTGAGCAAGGAGCTCTACCGCCACTGCTCCACAGCCCCATCTCGCGCCCAGGAGCCAGCTGTCAAGAGCACCTCCTCAACACTCTCACCTCCAGCTTTGCAGTTCCGTCTCCTTAGCTGAGAAACCATGTCCCTCCCTTTCCTCCCTTAGTCCTGGGGTCTCCGCCTCCATTGTAGTGGAGGGCAGCTGTCTGCTTCTTTGTCCATCTCAAGGCCAAGGACAGTGTCCTGTCCATCACTGTGTTCTTGGGGCCGGGCATAACACAGGCAAATGTGCTTCTAGGTCTATGCTGCCATGGGGAGAAGGCTGGGGTAGATGTGGTCAACTCAGGTCTGGACGCCACCCATAGCTGCCAGACACCGCTGTGCACATGGGAAGCAACTGCACAGGCCATGGGGCCCCCAGCAGTGATGGCAGAGCCATCTCCCCAGTGCACCCGAGACACATACCCCTGCCAGCATGGCCAAGACAGGGGAGGAGGAGCTGAGGACTGAGCAGACTGCTTTCCCATCCCTCTTCCACCAAGTAAGGAGCCCAGTAGAAACTACTAAGGCAGACACAGAGACAGAGACACAGACACACTCAGCGGCTCTGAGTTCGTGCAGTGAATGAGTCAGCTGCAGCAAAGGCACCGCCGGAAGTGCGGATCTGTCTTACAGGGAGATGTGGGAGAGGGGAGGTCTTAGCACCAGACAGGTGAACCTCCAGGTCATTTCCCACTGGCCAGAGAAGTGTCCGGCAAGTCTAGACAGAGGAGGTCCCACAGAAGCAGCTCAAGCTGGGTCTATCTAGCACCAGCAGGGTCCCTCCACTAACCCCACCACCTCTGCTGCCTGCCCCATGGGGTTGGATCCACAGCCCCTCCTACCTCCGCTCCCTGCCCCATGGGGTTGGATCCACAGCCCCCCCCCCCACCTCCACTCCCTGCCCCATGGGGATGGATCCACACAGCTCAAGTATCCAACTTACTCTCGCCCAGTCCTAGAGAGGAGGACGCTGGGAGTGGTCTCTAGAGATCTGCGGGGCAGAGGTGCGGCTGCAGGGGCCGGAGTGGGGGGCGGGCTGATTGTCCTGCTGGGAAGAAGCTGTGCAGAAACTTGCTTTCTCCCCTCGAACTGCAAGCCAGGGTCCACTAGGAAGGCAGAGAGAGGCAGAAGTGAGCAGAGGCAGAGAAGAGGCTGGAAGGCTTGGCTCATGTGGGTGGAGTCCATGGTGGGGGCCGAGAAGATGGTGCTCCACTGAGGTGCTGGGTGAAGTTCCCAACGTGGCCAGCGACCCACTGACCTCAACACCGGAAGAAGGGCTGCTCTGCTCCAGTAGCACAGTGCTGCAGTGGGCCTGCTGGGCTGCTCCCAACTGGAACCACCCCATCACCTGTCACCATGTCACCAGGCTGTTCTGGGACACGACTGGGGCCTCCATGTCCCTTTGGAATCATTCACACCTTATGTGTGTATGTGCTTCTGGGGAGAGCATGACAAGCCTCAACCTCTCAAAGGTACAGGGACCAGTGATGACACCCGTGGCCCTGGCCCTTGGGATACCCAGCAATATGCCCAGGACAGGTGCTGACACATGGGACAATCCAGGTGACTCTCCAGAGAATGCTGAGTGGGGACGCCACTCCCAAAAGGTTAACATGGAGGAGTCCATCTACGCCACATTCTCGAGATGACAAAATGAGCAGAGAGGAGATGTAGCTGGGGGCTGCTGGGAGTCAGGATGGGGCAGGAGGGGACCCCCTGAGGGCTCTTCCTGGCCATCATGTACACAGCTGGCGGTGACCCTGCAGTAGGGCTTTGACAGATATTATCACTGGGGAAGCTGAGAAAGACCCATGAGATCTCGTGTACAACTACATATGAATCCAGTCTCAAAATAAAAAGTAATTAAAAAAAAAACTTAAAAGAGAAACCGTAAGAAGAGGCAGAGTTAATTGAGGTGTTAGAAGTCACAACAGGGATCCTGTCTCAGGGGGTGGGGGCTGGAAGGGGCTTGGGTTCTGGGACTGAATCATGCTCTGAGTTCACTGTGAAAATCCACCAACTCATGATCTTTTATGTAAATTTGTTTTACTTCAGTAAAAAGTTTGTCTGCATTTTACAAAGTTAAAAAATGGAATCATACATAGATTTTCTATCATACTCATAAGACAATGTTAGTGAAAAAAGGGTGTCATTAGCCTGGAATGTGATCCCATTTCTGTTTTAAGTGTATGTAAAAAAAAAAAAAAAAAACCTTTATCAGCAAGGAAAATAGCTCATAGTATTTTTTTCTTTTGTTTCCTTCTGTTTACCCTAGCTGTAATTTTAAATTTTCCTACAATGAACCTATATAATATTTTGTGTCCTAAAGAGGTTTCCTGCCCTGTGATATTTCAATCCATGCCGTGTGGCCAGGCCCAGCTTCTGGCCAACCCAGACTCACCCATCTCAGCTGCCAGCATCTGCTCCAGGTGGGAGCTGGGCTTCCTCTGCCGGACAGGGCAGCTCAGGCTAGAGAGGTGCCTCTGGGCTCGGATCCTGGCTGTGCTGGGCTCAGCAGTTCTTCTGGGGATCACAGGACCCCTGGCCTTGGGGTAGGAGGACCTATCACGGGGTGCAGATGCAGTGAAGTGCTGGGCTAACATTCCTTGATTGCTGGGGGATCAGGTGGGGAGAGACACTGAGATTACACAAAGAAAAGCCTCAGGCCATGGCACCTGAACCCCTCCACATGCTTAACCAATGGCCTCCCCAACTAGGATTTGACAGCTTCACGCCCCTGGGGGTACAACGTTTCCGAGGACACATCAACATCACACATCCTGGTTGGGTGCCATGATGCACACCTGTAATCCCAGCAGCTTGGAGACTGAGGCAGGAGGATCGGAAGTTCAAAGCCAGCCTCAGCTATTTAGCGAGGCCCTAAGCAACTCAGTAAGACCCTGTCTCAAAATTAAAAATAAAAAAGGGCTGGGATATGGCTCAGTGGTCGAGCACCCCTGGGTTCAATCCCTGGCACCAAAAGTCACACACTATCACAAACTGCACAGCAGCACACCTGCGGACAGCCACGTGGAAATACTAAAGCTCAGTTTATATCTTAGAGAACGTAAAGAGAACTTCTAATCCTTTCCTTAGGTGCACACTTGGGTCACCGGATGCATCTCCCTAGGAGCCTGGGCCCCACTTTGGAGGCCACCGGTCTGCATGGTGGCCCCATCACCTCTCCTCCTCCCTCTCCCTTCCCTTGGGCTCTGCACGTAGCCACCCCGAGGGACTCTGTCCTTGCCTGCTGTTCACCTCACTCGACCTTCCCTGCAGTTTTTACTCATTTATCCACTCAGTTATTGGTTTGCTCAGCAAATACTAATTTCCTGGACTATCATTAATTGGCTGAGTGACAGTGGGCAAGTCACCTCCCCTCTCTGAGCTTCTGTTCCCCTCTATCAGTAAGATGGGAATAAAGAATGAAATGGGGACTGAGATGCAGGCCTGCGAACACTCAGACCATTGAGCTCTGCTCTGGGCCATCCTGGGCATTTGGATCCCAAGGCTATCCCAGGTGTGTGACTCTGACGTGACAGTTGGGATCCTTGGACACCTGCTGTGGGAGAGTCGGTGCTCTGGGGTCTGGGTGAGGGGTGACACTCTGCTGGTTTCTGAGCCCACGAAGCCACTGTCTGTCTCGGGGGATGCCATCCAGGGTTCCTGAAAGAGGCAGCACCCCTTTAAAGTCTGAGGATGTGCTCAGGGCACGGTGGGAATCCCTCCCAGATGCTGGCTCAGCCTCACATTCTAGGGCTCCAAGGGCCAGGCCAGGGTGAGAGAGGCCTCAGGCTAACAGCAGGGACTCTATACCCTGAGAGGACCTGAGCAAGCCCAGCCTCCCTGAGGAGTGGCAGAGGCACAGTGGCCAATTAGAAATAGAGAGAGAGAGAGAGGGTCTTATTCCATCTGGCATGGCCTGGGATGCCATGGTCTCACCTGAGAGCAGAAGTGCTCAGGCCCAGGATGCTGGGACCCAGAACCTAGCACACATGCCCTGGTCCCACGTGCCGGGCTGAATGCGAGGCAGAGAACACAGGGACAGGCGCCTGCCCTCGGGTGCTCAGGCTACAGCAGATTCCTGACCACAGGCTTGTTAGGACTACCGAGGTGTGTGGGGTGTGTGCATGCACACGCGACACACATCAATAATTCTACGAGGGGGCCTGTCACCCAAGTCACATTTCCACAGTGGTCTGTGACCCCTGCCAGTTGGAGGACAGCTGCTCTACAGTGCAATGGCAGCGTCAGGAACCAGCCGCAACTGCGATACGCAGGCAACAGCTCCCCAAAGGAGGAATAGGAGCTTCAGGTGGCACCGGGCCTGAGCCCTGGGTGACAGGCAGGAGCAGCAGGTTCTGGGCCCAGTCCCCGTGGGGACACTTGCCTCTTGCTGGGACTGTCCAGTTTGGCAGGAAGACTTCCGAGGAAGACGCTCAGAGATGCCACTGCCCTCCAGGCTGCTCAGGCTGCTCTGGTGCGATGCTTGGTCAGGTGGCTCGCCAGGCCCTGGAGGGGCCGCCTGGGTCTTGCCCAGGCCTGATGTGTGCCCATCTCTGGTAACAGATGTCTGGAAGCTGGGTGGTTTCACGGGTACCATCTGCTCTCTGGTCTCCCTGGAGAGAAGAAGCACAGCATCTCCGAGCCCTGACACGAGCCAGGCTCAGCCTGTCCTGGGAGCCAGGCAGCCAGGGACAAGCTCTGCAGTCAGACCCCCTTGGGTTCCCATCCTGGTTCTGCCATCTTACTGTGTGACCCTGGGCAAGGCACTTCCCCTCTCTGAATCTCAAGTTTTTAATAGTAAAATGAAGATCCCAACAAAACCCACCCAACACACCACAGCAGGAATTTGGGACTTTGGGAGTTTGTGTCCATCCTCCCGACTTCAGCCATTCCCACAGGCTCCCATAGACCCAGGGACTCATACCACTGTTAAAACATGGAAGACCATAGGGAACTCAAAGCGGGGAAACCATGGTCTGGCACCAATATTGGCTTGCTCTGTCATTACACTTTTGTTCTTGATTGTTTAACGATGAACCCCTCCTAGTTGTAAGACCATGTTTATCGAATAAAAATTAAAAAACAAACAAACATGGAAGACCAGAGCTTCATGCTACAAACAGAAACTAGCTTGGAAAATAAACAGAAGCAGCATGAGAAAGTCTCATATTCCGGACGGATCCTGCTGCCCGCATGCTTGCGCGTGCGGCCACTGGTTCTCACCACCCTCCTCCAGCCTGTGTCTCTCCCTCCCGCTCTCCCCGAGGAAGCTCGAGTGCTCTTAAAGACATAACAGCACTGAGACCTTTTCCTTGATGCTGTCAGCAGGTCAGAGACCAAAAACAGGAGCAACGTCCTGCTCAGGGTCACGCCGCCAGCACCCAAAGGCCCTGCGAGCATCCCCTCTGAAGAGCCGTCCAGCCTGCTCCAGGAGCAGCCCTCTCTGCCCGGGGAGGCCCAGAGACTTACTGCAGAGTGGCCCTGTGATTCTTCTCAGCCTGCACCAGGTACTGCCCTGGGAGAGCCCTGGTGGCTTCGGCCCTCCCTGGAGCTGAGGCTGGCCCGTCGACTTCCAGGGTGCAATGGTGCGCCTCCTCATCCTCCTGCTCCTCCTCTTCCTCCTCCTCCGCCCTCAAGGCTTCAGGGAGGGACTTCACACTGAGGTATCTTAGAATACACAGTGGGCTGTGACCCCTGAACAGAGGGGGCTGCTGACATCCAGCCTCCCTCCTGGTGGGTGCTCACCTTTCCAGGAGGCCGTGGAAGTCCTGCTCCATCTGCAGCTCCTTGCGCTTGAGCGGGGCAGGTAGGTCTGGTGGCCTGGCCTCTGCCTCAGTGCTGCCAGGACTCACCTCCATGTTCACGTGCCGTGGGCAGGTGCTGGTGGTGGGCTGAGCAGAAAGGTGGGGTCAGAGGTTAAACACCCTTCTGAATGCCTGCTTAGACTATGCTCATGCTGGGTGCTGAAGAGCAGGGCATTAGGCTCACTAGCTCACCACCCTTTTGTGTGTACAAGATGCAGGGACAGGACCATGTGACCTTCAATACTGGCTGCCACCAACTGAGCAGCTACTATGTGCTGGCACCAAACAGACCCTACTCTGTAGCAATTCCACCAGTGCACAAGTGACCCCTTACAGATGGGTAGCAAAAAAGGCTCACGTGACTTTCCCAAAGCTGTGCCCAAGTGAGGGGAAGAGTCAAACTCAGGTTTTCCTGCGAGCAGCCCTATCCTCACACCCCCTCCATTCTACTCTGGCTCCTCCCGGACCCCAAATGCTTCCCTGGAGGGGAATGGGGGTCCTTAAGATGATGCACTCAGGGCCCCCAACAGCATAGGAGATGCCACCTGGTAGAGTTTTCCTGTCCTTGGGGTGGAGCACAATGTGTGGAAATTGTCCAAAAACCACTGAGCCAGCAAGGCCTCAGCTGGTCCTGATATCCTCCCAGGAGTCAGACCTCACAGCCCCATCCTCAACAAGTGGGCCCTTCCTCCTGCTCCAGGCCTCACTGTAGGAGTCTGCAGTGCAGGATCAAGGAGACTGGAGGCACAGAGATGATGCCACTGTCACCCATGTGACTGCACTATACCCCACTCCCCTGCAAAGGCACAGATAGTAGCTATCTCCCCAGGGGTTTTGGTGTGGGTGCAGGAACCTCTACAAACCCCCCAGCTAAGCCCAGTAGCTCTCATGCTGGTAGATGGCCCCAGCAACCCCGAGTTCTCCAAGCTGGAAGCCTGGAGGCCATCCTTGGCTCCCTTCCCTCTCAGTGCCCCCAGAGTTCAATCAAATGCACCCCCTAAACCTCTCCCTGCTCCACACACATCTCTCCCTCTCTCCTGCCCCTTCCCCAGCCTCAGACTGTTCTATCCACAAATCTTTTTATGTCATCCCTGCTGAAAATCCAGGAAGAGGGGCCTGGAGTGGTGGCTCAGCAGTGGAGCACTTGCCTGGCATGCACGAGGACTTGGGTTTGAACCCCAGCACCACATACACAACTGGGTGTTGGAGAAATAAAAACTAGATGAAAAAAAAAATAAAACTGATTCTCTTTTTCTCTCAAAAAAAAAAAAATTCCAGGAAGAGCTTAAGACCACCCACATCATGGGGCCTGCTTCTGCCAAACCCTGGCCACGGGGTCTCCGCATGACTGTCTTCCTAGCTGCATGGTTTTTCTCCTTTGGCAGAAAGTAACACTATTTATCCTCAGATGTCATTTAAACAATACTTCTTCAGGGACAGTTTCTTTCCATCCCAAACTCAGTCACATAACCCCTGTTTTCTACTCTCACAGAAGCCCGTAATTCTTCCAGTGCAGATCAAATGATGAATAAATAGCTGCGTAACTAGTCCTACCACTCTGAAAACTCCAGGAGGAGAGAGGTCACCTTCCCCACCTCGCCAGCCCCCGCTGACTCTCCATCGTGTGTAATGGGTCTTGGTGTGCAGCTTACACTTCATAAGCAGCAGCGAAGGAATTAATTCAGAAAGTGCATGAACGAGGCAACAGCCCACCGTGGCTGGGCAGAGGTACCTCTGGGCAGGGGGCCTGGCTGGCCGGTGCAGGGACTTGTCCGGAAGGAGCGGGTGGCTGTGCTGGCCGGTGGGGGAAGCGTGTGCTGGGGGAACTGTCCTGCACTTGCTCCATCTGGTCCATGTGCTCCTTCAGCTCTTCCAGGCGAATTCCCAGGCGATATATCTCCACCTCCAGCTCCCTGGAATGGGGAAACATCAGCACCAGCAGCCTGGGACAGCAGCCAATGAGGCACCCAGGAAGCCTGGCACCAGAGATCCCAGGGATGCCCACTCAGGGTCCCCTGGATATCAGAATCTGGATACTAAGAACTTGAAATGAAAGCTGAACAAAGACTCCATGGGAATAAGGAGGCTTCAGCCCAGGTCCCCTCCACCATCCCCAGGCTGTGGAACCTTAAGGAAACCCTGTCCCTTCTGGCCTCAGTGGGGGGGTTGGCCCTTATCCCAGGAGCCCTCTCACTGCAATGCCTCTAGTTCCAGCGTTCTGTCATCTGGGTACGTCACTAATTGGGACAGGATTTTTCTCTGCTCTCTGGTGTGCAAATTATGAGGACGAAGTGCCTCCTCCTGCTGACTCAGGGAACCCAGGGGCCTGCCCCACCTGTCTTCCTGGGCTTCCCCAGCTTGTACCTGGCAGGATCGAATTTCCCAGTTGTCTCCTTGGTGTTGGCCAGGTGTGGAGCCAGGTGTGGCTCCCTGTAGGCCTGCAGGTACTCCTCTTCTAGGGCAGCATGGGCAGCCTTCAGCTGTTGGAAGCCCTGAAACCAGACAAGCCAGGAAGTCCTGAATGTCCAGCCCCACAGGCTCTGTCCTGCACACACAGGGGACAGACAGCCTATGGAGGCCCCTGGGAGACAGCAGCTGGGGTTGGGAATCTCTGGAGGCTGCTGTCCCAGTCCCGGTCTCTGCCACAAGCTCTCTGACGTCAGACCAGCAGGCAGAGGCATGCCCTACAGCCTGGGCACGACCCCTCCTGACAGACCTACAAGGCCTGATGGGTACAATAGTCGCAGTGTCAAACGTACTGCCACTATGTCCCCATAAGAACTGTACTCAAGACTCTGGGTCTTCCTTCTTGGTGTGCAAAACCGGGTTTCAGAAAATCAGCCCCTCTAGCCCCAGGTCCAGGCAGATGGCATGGTCACAGTGTGCAGTGCCGCCCTGGCTGCGCTGAAGCACCCTGTAGTCTTTCATTTCGCTTCAACACGATCCTATCGAGAGGAGTTATCATCTCCACTTAAACTGGGCACAGGAGGTCACTGAAGTTGGTGAATGATGGTCACACGGTGGGTGAGCAAGCTGCACAATCAAGATTTGAACCCAGGCCTCTGGCTCCTGAGTTCACGGTCCTAACGCTTATGAAGGCTGTAACCACAGCACTGGGGCTTGTTAACCCTGGCTTTCCATCCCCATCCCTCTCAACTCCTGGGGAACCTAGAATCTAGCTCCCAGTCAGGCTCCATCTTCCCACAGCTTCAGCCTCCCTGGAGATGCGAGACCTGGACAGCAACAGAAAACTGGAGGGCAACCCATTACGTGAAATAAGCCCAACAGCAGCATGTTCTTAATAAACGTGGAAGTAAAAAGGTTGATCCCACAGAAGAGTAGAATGGCGAGCTCCAGATTCTGAAGGGCGTGGGAGGAGGGGGAGGCTGATGGCGCACCCCAGAATGCAGCCAAATAGGAGAGGAGAATTCCAGTGGGCAACTGCAGCTGACAACAATTTACTACGCATTTTATACGCAGCCGGAAGATAGGCATGCAAAAGACCCCACTAACAAATGGTAACTGCTTGAGGAGATGGGAATACCAGTGACCCTGATCTGATCATCACATACAGTGGCCACATGTCCAGTCACCACACTGTACCCCACGAATATGCACACTGCTATGTGTCAGTTAAAAATCTTTAAAAAACGATGGGTTTGATTTAATCATTGCTTGATGACATCATGGGATGCCCATCTCACTCAGTAATGGGAAATGCTTGTGACATCTACTTAGCAACCGAGGACAATACTCATGCCATGACACTTCTTTACAACCCGGGGGTCCTGCATATGCCCCTCCAGGACCTCCCACTGCTCCTCTTCCCAGCTCGCCCTGAGTTTTGAGCCTCAGCTGGGCTCTCCACCCACTGGCTTCTAGTAGCCTGCCCCGGGGAAGGGAACCATAAGAGGTCCTGGAGGGGGAGGAGCCAGGACCTGGGAATGAGGACAGCTCTGGGCAGCTGCTTCTCCCTGGGGCTTCCCTTGTGGTCCACACCTGCACCAACCGGCCCTGCCCTTGACCCCCACCCTCCCAGTGGCCAGAACTCCACCTTCTTTCTGATGGGGCCCTGGCTGCTGCAGTGGGAATCCTAGTTGTACGTATATGACCACTGTCAACTAAGACTTCAGAGTCCAAGGAAACGAACTGTCACGGTTAGATGCAGGTCTCCCCCCTCGACTTATCCTAGTTTCCAAATTTTGGCAATTATTTTTATGAAGGAGTTGAAAGAAAAAATAAAAGGCTCTTTGCTGGGGGCTGCAGGGCAGCTAATCAGCAGAAAGCAGCGTGGGAACCGGCTCTGCCACCTAAGATGAGGGCATTCCCTCAGCTTCCCTGGGCTTCAACAATCCCACCTTAGCTAAATGCAGTAATGACTGTAACCGTCCTGTGGGATTTTATGATGACAAGATGGAAGAGTGGGTGTCGAGGGCTTAGCGCAGTGCCTGGCAGGCCACCACATGGCTGAATGGGTGGTAAGTACTGTGATACAGGGCTCGCAGCCTGGGAATCTAAGCCGGAGCTGGCTGCTCTAAAAGGAGACACAGTGTCTGGGACTCTCTCATCTGTCTTGTAGTGAGGGGCTTAAAAGGCTGCTCTGGGGACAGAGGTTGTCTAGTGGCTCCATAGGCCTTCTCCTGGATGGGTCAGTACCTTGAGCTGTTCCTGGGGTGTGAGCTGCCCCGCCTGTACCAGTCCCTCGAAGGATTCTACCTGGACATAGGGAGGGGAAAGAAATATGCTCATTAACCCAGGCCCCGCCTGCATCTCACAGACCTGCACTCAGCCAGGGCTGCACTTCGCATGCGCAGCTGGGTGTGGCCTCAGGACATGGGGTTTCCCCCAGCAAAGAGGTGGGTGCTGGACACAGACTACCACTGGCATTGACCTTGGGAAAAATCCCTGTGGAGCCCGCAGGAACTTACTGACAATAAAGACATCTCAGCCCTGAGCACAGAAAGCCATGGCCCATAAGTACCGCAGCGCGGCTGGGCACAGCCGTAAGCACCCTAAACGCCTGTCCATGGGACAGCACGCAGCCCCCAGGAAGAGGGCGACGCAGGCGGGTTCTGAGGAACAGGTGCCTTCAGTGCCAAGTCAAGGTACCAGACAGTATTTATAGCATGCTACCATCTACAAAACACGCAGGGAGCAGAAAAATAATATGTGATTATGTTTTCTCATACAATGTCCCTCGGTACAGTGAGGGACTGGTTTCAGGGCTCCCAACAAAACCTGAAGATGCTCAGGTCCGTTAGGTCAAGTGGAGGATTTGCTCCTAGCTACAAGCTTCCTCTGCGTGGAGGGAGACTGACTGCCACTGAACAGACCCTCTGCACAATGTGGGGTCTAGACGTACCCTGTGCATGTATTTCCTCACAACTTTTTTTTTTAAACAAAAATAAGTACTACCTGCAATCTCAGCTACTTGGGGAGGCTGAGGCAGGAGAATCACAAGTTCAAAGCCAGCCTCAGCAACTTAGTGAGGCCCTAAGCAACTTGGCAAGAGCCTGTCTGAAAATAAAAAATAAAAAGGGCTGAGGATGATGCTCAGTGGTTAAGTAACCCTGGGCTTAATCCCTGGTGCCCCCCCCCCCAAAAAAAATCAGCAAGGGATGATTTGGGATTCACTTTTAGGGAGGTTCTAGATCACTATCAAAACATCAAAATATAATATGGAAATTTATACAGTTATACTAAACTATGTAATTTATAAACTGGAAATGTAATGAGGTATATGTATACTTTAAAGTACACATGAAAATGTAAAAAGAAGGGCTGGAGCAGTGGCTCAGCAGTTACGGCGCGAGTTCAAATCCCAGGACCACGTACACAACAAAGTCTTGGAGCAACAAAAGCTGCCTGAAAAACTAAATAAAAACTGTTTCTTTCTCTCTCTGTCCCTCTCTCTTAAAAAAAAAAAAAGAAAGAAAATGTAAAAAGAAACAGAAAAAATGATCTTGACACTATGTTTCATCTCAACACCTCATCAACATAACAGACCGCTGATGGGATGGAATGTGCTTTCTTCACGCTGTCTGCAAAGTCTGGTGTGTGTCATCAGCCAGCACGCCATTCAGACCCATCACACCCATCGAGTCCTCTGCAATCACAGGGGCCGGTGCCCCGGGTCATCAGGGGTCAGCTGTGGCCAGCTCCTGCTCAGGGAGGTGGCCTCACTTCGCTTATTTTACAGAAGAGACACAAGATAAAGAAGCAGTGTCTCTCTAGTTACAGGACCAAGAACGGTGGAGATAAAAGCATGAGGTGTGTGGATAGGCCACCCTAAAATGGACCAGCCTTGGAAACACCTTCGCAAGTGTCGGAATCCATTTATGTAAAACGTCCACAGTAGGCAAACCCATGCAGAACACAGGTAAGCAGCTGCCAGTGGCCAGGGAGAAGGGGACGGGGAGGGACTGCTCAGCAGATGTGAGGCTTCTTACCGGGTAAGAAGGGTAAGAAGCACGTTCTGAACTGACTGTGGCACAGTGAAGATAGGAAAATGCACCACAGCATGCAATTCAAATGAGCTAATTGTATGGGATGTGAATTGCATCCCAATAAAGCTGTCACCAAAAAAAAAGAAAAAGAAAAAAGAAAGAAAGAAAGAAAAGGAAGGGAAAGGGAAGGGCTGGGGGGGTTTCTCTGAAGAACTGGTTTTATGGTCAGGTGCAAGTAACGAGTGCATTTCCATTTTTGCATTGGCAACTGGGAAGCTCAAAGCTCAGGTGGGGATTCTGCTTAAGTGCTCAGGGTCTAACTGAACAATTTATTTACTCACTTCACTAAGCTCATTTATTTTTCTCTACTCTTACTTCCTCTCTGCCCCAATTTCCTAACTTCCATTTTCAGAATGTGGTTAAAGCGTTAGGTATTTTCATAAGCTGCTTTAAATACTTTTGGAATAAAACCAAGTGTGTATTAAAAAAAAAAAACAACCTGCAAACAATTCAGTTACTTGGAACATTTGATGAAAATATAAAGACCTTTTGAGAGGTAACAGAATTGCTTTCGATACTGAAATGAACTGAGAGGGGGTGATTCACGCTGTCGCTTCTCTAGTATTCTGAGGTTGACAAGGGACACTTTAGAAGAAAAATGGAGGTTTTGATGGGAGGTAATGCCAGAAAAAGGTGAAAACTGCTGCTCTCTGGTGAGCAGGGGCTGGAGCAGCCTGGCCTCGGAGCCACGGGGCTGCGTGAACTCCAAGCAGAGGCAGGGGTGGCAGCGGGCATGGCTGAGGCCTCTCCTCCATGTGGGCAAAGCTGGGGTCCACTCACCTTGGCCAGGAACCGACTGGCCCGGGAAGCCAGAGCCTGGGTCCATTCTGTGGTGGACTGGTCCTTGGTGATGCCCTGGTTCTGTGGAAGCCACGCTGGGGTGGGCACGCTTGTGGGTGAGGAGGGGCTCAGGTCTCCTCGAGCTGACGGCCACCCTGGAATACACAGCCACTAAGCCAATGGGACCAAGGACAGTGTCACGAGCAGCAAGCCTGAGGCCCAACCTCAAGACCACCACGGCGCATCAAGCCACAGGGCAGCCAGCTGTGCCATCTTCACAAGGCCCGGGCAGGCCCAGGTGGGACACAGCCAGCCGAGCCACTCCAGGCCTCAGGTTTCATCAGGAATGTGGGTTCTAGCTCGGGAAGATGTGGGGTGAAGTCCCAACCCTTCCTTCCTTTTCAGGGTACTGTGACCTTCCGCATGCCCTCACCCCTCCAAGCCGTCATGGGCTAACAACAGTGCAAACCTCCCCAAGGGTCACATTTAGCGCAGGGCCAAGCCCCACCAAATGGGATCGGCAGGGATGGTGCTCTGGAGCAACTCACCTGGAGAAAGCAAGGCACTTTCTATATCGCTGTTTGACTTCCTCAAGTCCAAGATCCAAGGGTGTGACCTTGTTTCCTTCTTGCCTGGCCTGAGGTCAGTGCCATCCCCCAGGCAAATCGAGTCCCCCAGCAGAGCCATAGGCAAGAGCCCTGAAGCAGGTTTCCCTCCCAGACTCACCTGCAGCCTGCGAGGCCAGAGGCTCCTGGGCGGGGCTGGACCACCATTCTGCAGAGCAGGGCTGAGGGATGGTGATGGACAGGGCCTTGGTCCCCTGGGGCACCACCCCCATGTGGATGTTGCGGCTGGGCTGGGGCGGGTCTGAGTACAGGTTCACCTGCAGCAGAGGGGAGGCAGGGCAGAGTCAGGCAGGCAGCCTCACCTGAGAGGCCTCGCTTCAGATCCTCCAAAAGCCCCAAGAGCATGCCTGGTAATGATAAGAGCCACCTCCAAGTGAGCCCGAGGGCGGGGCCAAGCACTGGGTGAATGCTCAGGTGCCCGTTCATCTGTTCCTTGTGGTGGTCCCAGAGGGGAAGCAGGAGCAGGGACCACCATCTCCATTCTCCAGAGGAGAAAACTGACTCAGGTCAAGTCACTCATTCAAAATTTCCCCTGATAAGTCCTTGGACTAGGGTCATAATCCTGCTCTGATCCCAAAGCCTGTGGTTTTCTGCTATTAACAATAATTGCTATTAATGATATTTATGATGTTATTATGTTACTATACAATGAATAATAGTCAAAACTATTAACATTTCTTAATAAAATTAAAATATTTCCAATAATAATTTTTTTTAAAAGAGTGTGAGGGATAGTGTAAGAGAGAGAGAGAGAGAAAGACAGAATCAATTTTATTTATTTTTTCAACTGGTTTTCCAACAGTTGTGTACGTGGTGCTGGGGTTTGAACCTGGATCCTCATGCATGCCAACAAGCGTCACAACCACTGAGCCACTGCTCCAGCCTCCAATAATAATTATTATTATATTGTTAATGAATAGCAACTAGTCGCTGTTTGAATGAATGAAGGAGCCACCAGGTGAACAAATGAATCCCTCACTGTAGCAGACCTCTATTTGATAAAAATATGGCCAACAGCTCAGTGTGCAAGGACATCTGGAGTGAGCAGATGACCAAGGGAGACCACTGGAAGCTCAAAAGTGGAGGGAACCCATGTTCTGGGCAAGGCCTGGGAGCAGAGCCCGATCCAGGTCTGCTTCTGTGAACAGGGCCCGCTGAGCACGCCATGCCCATGAGCTCTCACGGAGAATACACAGCTCTCTCCACGCAGCAGCGCTGAGCAGCTGTGGCAGAGCCTGCATGGGCCACAAAGCAGAAATCACACGCTGGCCTTTACCGAGTTTGCTGACCCTGATTGTGTGGGCTCTGCTCTCACAGCCCGGGTTCTTGTATGCTTTACCAGCACACACCTTTGAGTCCTAGAGTAGCTGCCAAAGCCAACGTGTCTGCATAAGAAGTAAGTGCCCAATAAACAGCAGCTCTCACTTCATCATCACCATGACCATCACGGTCGCCACTGTCACTCCCAGCATCAGCACCACTATCACTACCACCACCACTACTGCTATTGCCATCACCACCACCATCATCACCATCATCCCTCCAACCATTACCACCACCATCATCACCATCACCATGACTACAACCACCACCATCATCATCACTATCATCACTACCACCACAACCATAACTACCATCATCACCACCATCACTATGACTACAACCACCATCACCATCTCCATCATCATCACTACCACCATTATCACCAGCACAACCATCACCACCACCATCATCTCCAGCAGCACTAGCAGCACCACTGCCACCATCAGCACCACCGCCACTGTCATTATCACCACCACCACCATCAGCATCACCTCCACCATTCTTATTTATATGGCCAGCATGGAGTAGTCCATGTAAGAATTACACTCCAGTGAAGCCTTAGGCTTCATCATGACTGTCCCCCTTCCTGCCCCAAGGTCAAGGGCAGTTGAGAGTGGGCCTGTGGGAAGGGGCTTCTCCTACTTATGCTGTTCTTTGGGTCCCATCTATGGCTGAGAAATCTAAAGTGTGATGTAGGCCCATGCCTCCCCACTCTAGGCTGAGCCCCACCAGATGAGAACAAAGCTGGATTTTAGTAATCACCTTGGCCATCTGCTCAGCCCAGCCCCCACCTGCACCTGCAGGGGCTTGCCCACAGCACCCCTCTCCTCCTGAGGTGACCCAAATCCCAGGGGAGGCCCAGCCCTCGGATGCTGCCCCTCCCTCAACCCCAGGCCCCACCTGGGAAGTAAGCCAGATGCCCCAGGCTGCTCCCTGAGGCTGGGTGGAGGCTCCCTGGGGTGCTCTGTGCAGGGTGCACCAGGGAGTTTGGGAAACACTGGGTTAACACATGAGTATTCTTGGAACAGATGGCTTTGTCACAGCTTTTAAAATGCTAATGGACCTTATGAATGGTGCAGCGAGAGGGAGGAGGGGAGCTTCCCCTGAACACAGAGCCTCCCCACCCCCACCAAGGGCTTCTGGACCAAGAATACACTTTTGGAATGGTGGTTTCTGTCATCCCCCTAATTGCTTCTGGGGCAACCTCTGCTCCCCTCTACAGCCCTTCACACCCTCCTGCAGTGGATGTGGAGGGACAGGGGTTGGGAGAGGTGGCCACAAGGCAGCAACTGTGCTGATGGCAGGCATCTGGCCGGTGCTGATGCCCTACCCCATGCCACCCAGCCCGGCACTTCTGGGTTCAGCCCTGGGTTCGCAGGTCCTCGGGTTCCCAGGCCAGGCTCCTGGGCTGAGCATCCTGGGCCCTCCAGTCTAGTACTGGCAGAGGGTGGAAAGAACAGCACGCCCTGGAGCCAGTGCTGGGTTCCAACTCCAGCTCTGGCACCTACTTGTTGAGCGGTCTTAGCACCTTGCTGAATGCCCAGCTGTGAACTACCTAGGACCATCGTCCAAACATTACTTGCCAATCTTAATTCTGCAACCTGCCTCAGCCTGCGTCGTACCATGCCTGTCACATCTGTGCCAGGGTCTAGCAGGTTTCCCAGGCCTGTGTGGTTGAGGGGAGCATCTGGTATCTGCAGTCAGATGTCAACACCTATTTCACCTCTCATGCCAGCTATGGAAGGCCAAGCAAACCTCTCACCTGGCTCAGCCTTGGCCTGGGCCTGGCATCTCTGAGCAGCTTGGCAAGTGTCTCCTTCCTCTGGGGTCCATACTGCGCCCACCCACCTACTGCGGGTCCACTGCAGCATGGTTGGTCCAGCCCCCACCCCATGGGCTCTGAGCACAACAAAGGGGCTCAGCAGGCCCCAGGGAGGTGGCATCACTGCCCAGTCTGAGGCGCAGGATTTTTGATGTGAACTGGGCTCCCTGACAAGGGACCAGGCTCTGCACAGGGTGACTTCTCGGGGGTCTGCTGAGCCTGCAGAGCAGAGTGCACAGGGTCCCACTGTGAAGATCCCTGGCTCCCAAGACCCTGTGGGATCTGGGGCAAGGTCTCTCCTCACTCCAGGCCCCGTCTCCTCTGCAGGCAGGGACCATGCACCCTGCTCAGCTGCTCTCCCAGAGTAGCCCCAGGATGGGGAACGTGGGAGAGTATCATCCTGCCTCTAGCCGAGTGCAGCTGAACTGAGCTCAGCCTTCCCTTCAGGAGACCCTGAGGCTAAGGAGTCTTTTTTTCAGAAAGCAGAAATGGGTGAGCTGTGCTGAGCTGATCCCAGCCTCTCCCACCTAGAGTACTACAAGCCCTTGCACCTGCCCAGGGCTCCAGCCAGGCCAGGGAGTGCCTATGGGGGAGAGCTCTGAGTGCTGGGCCAGAAGCACCAGGAGAGGAAGCCCAGGCTGCTTCCAAGTGTCTGCTTAGGAGGCCCCTGACCAGTGCACCACTGGCCCAAGACAGAGTGCTGGACAATGGCAACACTCCCTAATTCCTGTAAGGTGCCTGCCATATGCACCAGGTGAGTGACTTCCATGCCCACCCACTCTTTTCAACCAGTAGGGAGGAGGGGGGGGAAGGGGG